>CM046432.1:31636757-31654140 GCA_025506505.1 Flaveria sonorensis | reverse complement strand
TTATGATAGGAAAACCCCCTATGAGATTGAATAAATTGACAGGATCAGTGATCTAAGTTTGATCAATTAGAGTTGAATCGCAGCGGAATTAGAACAAGAATTAGACAAATATAGCAAGAACACAATAGATATTCAATGGAACAGTACACGGTTATAGAGAAAGAGGGTTTTCTGCAAAAGGGATAATATCTTCATGCACAAATGCTTCGGTATGGCAGCCGCTAAAGTTCGCAGCTTCACACATTACAATTAGGTCAACATTCCTTATATAAAGGAATGTGACGTCTGCTGATGTCACTTGATAGTGACATCTAACAGAATTATTACAAACAACTGAAAGTAAGCAAACTACTGAGAATGTTCACAACAACTGAGAACATCTCAGAGTATGCTAAGTACAATAGATGAAACTAAAACTACTGATACAAGACTGAAAGGAAAATAAACTACTGAAAGGAACCATCACAACTACTGAAGGTCTTCTTCAACTGTTGTGACAACATCTGAAACTTGGTCTTCATCTTTGTCTTCAGCTTTGTCTTCAGACTTTGTCTTCAGTTCTTGCTTCAGACTTTGTCTTCAGCTTTTTCACTTCAAACTTTGTCTTCAGCTCTTTCACTTCAGACTTTGTCTTCAGCTCTTTCACTTCAGACTTTGTCTTCAGACCTTGTTATCAGTTGATGTCTTCAGCTGTTGCAGACTACTTCAGTTGTTGTAATGTTGTGGGACTTAAAGGTTTTTCTGATCAGGCTCATTGGTTCTTTTGGTCCAACAAACTCCCCCTGAACCAATGCAGCCAAAACCTTTAAGCTTATTGAGGTCCCACTTATTCTTGGCAGAAATACTCTCTTGATCAGCTTCAGAGATATCAGATAAGCACAGGCCAGGGAACAGGTTTCAGTAGATGTGAATGTCAAAGGATGGAAGGGAACTCTGTCTTGGGGAACTGGACACAGAGCTGTTATCCCAACCATGAAACCTACTTCCCATTGATGAGTCTATAAGACTCTCTGACGTAGGCCTCAAGGAGAACAACTTGTTCCTCCTTAGTGAGTTCTTCTGCTTCTCCTTCGAAGAAGAACTCTGGGCCATAGTACTCTGATAGGTACTTTACTGTCTTTCCATTTTTCAACTCAACAGTTGTTATCTCTCTGTAAGCAAATTCATCTGGGTGAGTCCCTTCTAATAACAACTGGAGTTCATTTTTCTTGATCTCTTCAAGCCTCTTGTATAACAACCCTTCTTGACCATTTTGTTCTCCATTAGAGTTTGAGGGGTCATCTTTGACTTGTAGGCTCTCTTGAAGTCTTCAAGTATCTCCCAGGGTGAGACTACAATGGCCAACATAATAACAGCATCTATGGTCTTTCTCACTTGGCCATTGTATCTACTTGGTATGGATTTCTTATGAATTCTAGAACTAACCCTGGGGTCTGGCCAAATCCTTACTCTCTCCTTTTGATATTGAAAGGTATACCTGAGAGCATACAGCCTTTGAGCGTGTTTCTTCATGGCTTGTATAGATGATGACTGAGGAAACTCTTTGTCAACCATCTTCAAAAGTTGCTCATCGTGCTGTTTCTGCTGTTCTTCTTCTTCAATCTTAACTTTCACCATTTGCCTCTGAAAGTCTGGTGTGATCATTTGTTGACTTCTGGGCTCAGGTATTTTTAGAACAGCAGAGATTGGCAGACTGTCTTCTTCATCATCATCTTCTTCTTCTTCTTCCATCCTCAACACCCTTCTCCTCCTTCTGGGTGCATCATTGGATGTGGTTTGAGGTGGTTTTTGGGGTAAGGGAGTTGGTTTTGAGGGTTGAGTTGGTTTAAGTTTAGGTTTAGGGATTGGTTTGGAGAGTTGTGGGGTTGGTTGTTTTTGAGTGGGAGTTTGGGAAGGCTGATCTAGCATTTTTGTGGTAAGTTTGGCTTTGGAAAGCTTGGCCATATCAGTTCTCTTCCCAGCACCTGCTTCATCTAAGGCTTCGATAATCAACCCCTTATTGAATGCTTCAGAAGCACAGATTCTGGTGGTTATTGCCAGAATACTGTCTCTGGTCCATGATTTAATCTCAATTAATGATCTTCCCAAGTATTTTGCAATAAACCTGATCATTATCTCCAACCTCTCCCTTTCCATCACACTGTAACTGGCCCATCTCTCTTGTATCTCTTTAATCTCCAGCCTTCTGATCTCAGTGTCTAATGTAGCTGTATCAAAGCCTTGTCTGAAGAGTTGGTCTATTATTCTGTCCATTGATCTGCTGTGAGCTTCATCAGCTTCTTTAATCAGATCTTCCAATGATTTCTCTTCATCAGGCTTTTGAGTTTCAGCACTTTTCTTTCTCTTGTATGTGATCAGCTGTTTTTTCCTTTTCTAACTCCTTTTCTTTCTCTTGTTGTTTTCATCTTCCACTCTCTTTCTCTTTCTTTCTTTCACTGCCTTAGACTCCCCCTTTTTGGGTGCATTGGGTTCAGGGGTTTGAATGGCAGAAAGCTTCTTTTGCACAGCATCATCAACAAGTGTTTGTAGATTTGAGGAGATCCTCTCATCAATGGCTTTATGCACAATCTCATTGATGATGGGAGTGATGAGAGGTAAGGAATGTTGAAAGGTAGCAACCATCTGCTCAGAGGGGTTCTGTCCCTGAGAGGTGGTGCCAAAAGCAGTGGCTGGTGGCTCAGTTGAGTGTAGTGGCTGAGTGTTTGGTGAACCTTCAGATGAAGGTGCCATCTGTGGGTTTATTGGGGCAGATGGACTTTGATCCTGAGACATTTTGGCAAGCAGTTCTTTGAGTCTGCTCACCTCAGCCTCAAGGATTGTGTTATGGGCTAAGACATCGAAGAAAAAGCCCAGGTCATCATCAGTCTTTGCTGAATCACCTGACCTCCTGATTGAATCAGGATGTACATGCCCTGAGTGTAGATCAGTTGTAGCATGTGCCCCTTGTTCTTGGTTCTGGGGACTTCCTGCCTCAGGACTGAGTCCTTCATCGGCAGTTGCCTCTGGTGAGGTCTTAGAGATGTTACCAACTGCATCCTGTTCATTTGCTGAATCAGTAGAAGTGGCAGCCTCACCAGATGTTCTAACCTCCTCCTCTACACGGGGAGATTGAACATTATAACCCCTGTGCTGTGGGTTATCAGCAGCATTTTGGTCCTCTTCCTCAGCTGTTGAGGTTCTCCCCATTGTAATTGGTTTCTGGGGAGGAGGAGAGGAATGCAGCTGACTCAGCACTTGTGCAACTATAATGGTTGGGCTTTGAGGGGCGGTTGCATTTGGAGATAGGTTTGAAGCAGATTGCACCCGGGGTGACTGGTGCTCTTCAATGGTAACCTTCTCAATTGAGATAGGTTCCAGCATTGTGGTATCCCCAATTATGGTTGCATCAGGATCCTGTTGAGAGGATGCCTGAGCGGCTAGGGCTGGTGGAGTCTTTGACACTACTGGGGGGTTAGAACCAGTAAGTGTTTCCTGTATTGGTGGTACAGGGGCATCCTCAGGGGACTCATCTCCCTGAGTAGCCTTTTTGGGCTTTTTGGTGTTGGGTTTGGTGGGGACTTTGGATCTGGAAGTGGAGGCTGTGGGTTCCCGCTGCTTGGGTTTTAGCAGCCGGGCAGCCCCTTTCAGTGTAGGGTCAGAGTTGTGCCTGGAGTATACTTCAGGCAATACAGCCGGAGCAGGGACTCCAAGGCCAACAAGGCCGTCTGATTTTAGCTGATTTAAAATTATGGCCATGAGAAACCTGGGATATAATATCCATCTGTTTGCCACAGGTTTCAAAGCCAGATCCTTTAGTTCCATGAAAACTATCTCAGAAAAATTTAGATTTTGTCGTTCAAAGATAGAGTATAATACCTGTTGCCATCGGGAGGACATCTGATCCCATGAGGAGGTTTTTGATGCAAGGCAGACATTCACCATGTGGAATATAAGACGTTCAGCATCATGGAAGTGCTTCTTCAGAATGGTGGTAGCACTTAAGTCTCCTTCATACCCGTTATTGATGAAAGACATATCAGTTGTGCCTTTCGGGTATTCTGTGACACAGGTGGCATCATGTAGATTTAGGGTTTGTCGAATGATGTCTGGAGTGATGACCACCTGTTTCTGGTTAACCAACGACTGGAGAGTGATTTGGCTATCATTCTCACCAGTTTGCACAGAGACGTTGGTCCAGAATTGGCTTAGGGAATCGGGGTATATGGTAGGATTCAGAAGAAAAGCGGTTCGGTACTGGGAATCTACCATAAGATCGATGGCATTATCAAATTTGTTCCAAAAGGCCGATTTCGAGAGGTAGGCAACACAGTTGTGTCTGGGTTTGAGTTTCATGGTCGCCATTGTTGAGAGAGTGAAGGACATAAAACGGCTAATGAAACGTTTGAAAGTAGGTTTAGGTATTTATAGGGTAAGAAAAGGCTGATATAAAACGACTGAAAGTGTTGGTGCTGTCATCAGTTGTTTGAAAACAACTGAAGACCTGGTATTAACTTTCAGAAGTTGTAACAACTGAAGACTTGGTATTAGTCATCAGTAGTTGTGAAACTACTGAAGACATGGTTTTGGCTTCAGGTGTTGTAAACAACTGAAGATTTGGTGTTAGTCATCAGTAGTTGTAAAACTACTGAAGACATGGTTTTGGCTTCAGTTGTATGAAGTGAAACAGCAGTTGTAGAAACAACTAAAGAGAAAATTTTCTCATCAGCTGTTGTCGTCAATTCTTCGCTCATCAGCTGTTTCATTCTGACCTCAACACTTATCAGACTTTGTCTGATTTTCAGACGTTTCATTGGTCATCAGTACTTATCTGTTATACTGACATCAGTAGTTGTAACTACATCAGTAGTTGTAACCACATCAGTTCTTTTCAACAGATAGAGTACTTCAGTACTTTTAAGTAATTTAGTCTTCAGTAGTTATGAAAACTACTGAGGATAAAAGAACTTCAGTACTTATTTGTGACAATAGTATACGAATGCTCATCAGTACTTGTTGACTGAGATCATCAGTAGTTGTCACTTATTCTAGCTGCAGCATACCAAGCCTTAACACTAGGTTTTGGAAAGTTGAACTGTCCAAAGGCTTAGTAAATATGTCTGCAAGCTCATCAGCACTAGGAACAAACTTTGGATCAATCAGACCTTTTTCAAAACAATCCCTAATAAAATGGTGTCTGATCTCAATATGTTTGGTCCTAGAGTGCTGGACTGGATTCTTGACAATACAAAGAGCTGAAGCACTATCCATTAGTAATGGAGTCTTAGTCTCTGTAATGCCATAATCCAATAATTGATTCTGAAGCCAGAGTACCTGAGATGTACAACTTGCAGCAGCAATGTACTCGGCTTCAGCAGTGGATGTAGCAACAGATGTTTGTTTCTTACTCTGCCAAGAAACCAAACAGTTGCCTAGGAATTGACATCCACCAGAAGTTGATTTTCTAGTTAATTTACACCCTGCATAGTCACTATCAGAAAAAGCAACTAATTTGCAAGAGTGCCCAGTGGAATACCAAAGACCTAGAGATTGAGTACCTTGCAGATATCTAAAGATCCTCTTGACTGCAATCAAATGAGACTCTTTAGGAGCAGCCTGAAATCTAGCACAAACACAAGTTGCAAACATAATATCTGGTCTAGAAGCTGTTAAGTACATCAAGGACCCAATCATACATCTGTAAAGTGTTTCATCAACAGCTTTACCTTTCTGATCTGCATCCAGTTGTGTGGTGCTGCACATGGGAGTAGAACAGGGCTTACAGTTTTGTAAATCAAACTTTTCCAAAAGACTCTTTGTGTATTTTGACTGATGAATGAAAGTTCCATCAGCCTTTTGTTTGATTTGCAAACCTAGAAAGAACTGTAATTCTCCCATGGCACTCATTTCGAATTTTTGTTGCATCAACTTTGTAAATGCATCACACAACTGTGGATCAGAGGATGCAAAAATAATATCATCAACATAAATTTGAACAAGGAGCTTATGCTGACCCACTTTCTTAATGAACAAAGTTTTATCTATGGAGCCTCTAGTGAAATTATTCTGAAGAAGAAAATTTGACAGTGTTTCATACCAGGCTCTAGGAGCTTGTTTCAACCCATAAAGAGCCTTATCAAGTTTATACACCCAATCAGGATGTTTATTATCCTCAAAACCTGGTGGTTGACACACATAAACCTCTTCTTTTATTTTACCATATAAAAATGCACTTTTGACATCCATTTGAAAAACTTTAAGATTGTGGAATGCAGCATAGGCTAAGAACAATCTAATTGCCTCCAGTCTGGCTACAGGGGCAAAGGTTTCATCATAATCAATACCTTCTTCTTGTGAAAACCCCTGGACAACCAGTCTGGCCTTGTTCTTGACAATTTGCCCATTTTCATCTGTTTTATTCCTAAACACCCATTTAGTGCCTATTGCACACTTACCTGGGGGTAGAGGAACCAGTTCCCACACTTGCTGCTTTTTGAACTGAAGAAGCTCAAGCTGCATGGCATCAACCCATCCATTGTCTCTTAATGCAATATGATAGTTCTTTGGCTCTTGCTGACTGATGAAGAGAGCATAGAAGCAGAAGTTGGACAATTGACTTCTAGTTGAGACACCAGCATTGATATCACCAATGATTTGAGACATTGGGTGATTCTTCAGCTCTTGGTACACTATGAGATCTGTGCAAGTGTTTGTAGCACGCTCAGCAGCAACAGATGTTGATCCAGATTCTTGAAACCAAGTATTAGATGGCAAGTCAAATGAAGTAGAGGATTCAGAAATCTCATCAGCATTTGTTGTGGATGGTGCTACTGAAGCTACAGGAACATCAAGTTTAGTAGACTCAGGCAGTTGATCACTAAACTTGAATAGGTGAGTACTGGGATCATCATCAACATCAGTACCACCAGATGGATGACTAGCTGCAGAAGGTGATGAATTCACATGATCTGCAACAGCTGGAGGCTGATAAGGAACATATTGCAGTATGTCCAGATCAAACAACTCCACAGGGTTTGGGATTTTGTCCTTAGGAGATTCATTGAACTTCACATGCAAGGTTTCTTCAACCATCTTTGTTCTGCAGTTGAACACTCTGTAAGCCTTGCAAGTGGATGAATACCCAACAAAATACCCTGCATCCACCTTAGAATCAAACTTTTGGAGTTGATCCTTTGTGTTGAGAATGTAACAAGGACACCCAAATGCTCTGAAGAATGAAATTAGAGGAGCCAAATGATGTAGAACTTCATAAGGAGTCTTCATCAACCTCTGATTCACTAAAGCTCTATTTTGCACATAGCATGCTGTGTTGACAGCTTCAGCCCAAAAGGTCAGTGGCAAACCAGAGTCAGCCAACATGGACCTTGCAGCTTCAATTAGGGTCCTGTTCTTTCTCTCCACTACTCCATTTTGTTCTGGAGTCCTTGGGATGCTATACTGCCTCTTGATTCCTTTTGAAAGGTAGAAATCATCAAGTGTATGGTTTCTAAATTCAGTTCCATTATCACTTCTTACACTTGACTGATAGGGAATACTGCTTCTCAACATACAACACAAAGTTAATAATTGTCTGAGCAGCCTCATCCTTTGAATGCAAGAAGAAGGTCCATACAAATCTGGAGTAATCATCCACAATTACCAGACAGTATTTCTTCTTTGCCATGCTCATTACTCTCACAGGACCAAAGAGATCCATGTGCAGTAATTGCAAGCAGGCAGTGGACTTTGGTTCTTCTATAGGAGGGAATGAAACTTTGTGTTGTTTTCCTTTTAAACAAGCAGTGCAGGTTTCATCACAGTGGAACTCCTTTATTGGTAGACCTCTCACTAAACTATTGTGGATCAGCTGATTCATGTTTTTGAGATTAACATGACCCAGCCTTCTATGCCACAGTTTAGATTCCTGAGGAGAGCCTTGGAGAACAGGCAAGGATGACCTTTTAAATCAATCTTCTTTGACAAATCCAAGGCATATACTCTTCCTATCCTGTTGGCCTTCAGGAGAGTATGTTCATCCAATACCTTGTCAATCAGCCTCAGAACTTTGGAAGACAGAATCCGGCAGTTCTGGCTTGTGAAAAGTGCAACATGCCCTTTATCACACATCTGACTGACACTCAGTAGATTATACTTGAGATTCTCCACATGGTTAACATCATCAAATCTGATTTCTCCATTTGACACAAATCCTTTCCCGATGATGTAACCCTTAGCATCATTTCCAAATGAGACAAATCCCTTCTTTCCTTGAGAGTAGTCATTAAGAAGAGAACTGCTCCCAGTCATATGCATAGATCCTCCACTGTCTACATACCAGATGCTTCTTTGGCATGCTGAAGAACCCTGCATTTATCATAAGAAACTAGTTAGCTTTAGAGACCCAAACCTTTTTGGTTTTGGGTCTGTTTTCATCAACAGATTTAACCATAACTTGTTTCTCATGATTAACAGCTGATGAAGGTGGAGATGGTGCTGAAATGGATTTCTTAGATTTGGGCTTGGATTTCCTTTTAGTGGTTTGATCACAGGTGCATCTAGTTGGTTAACTCTCCCCAACAAATGCTGAACCATCATAACAAGTTGTGTCTGATTTGTTGCTAAAGCCTTCAGCTCATTTGACACATCAGTACTTGTTTTTGATGAGTTCCTGTGACCCACCATTTCCTCCTTCTTGAAATTCACAGACTTAGTCTGATGTTTATCATGAGGAACACTATCAGCTGTTTTCTGATAAACCCCATCCTTCTTTTTGGATTTTGGTGAGGCCTTGGGTTTATCAGTTTGAGATGACTGTGGTACAAACTTGGTCTCAAACTCATTTTTCATTTTATTAATCTCTTCTTTAATGAGCTTATCTCTGTTGAGTTTGGAACCCTTTTTGTACCAGCATTCATCAGATAGATGATTGAATTTACCACATATTTCACATGGCTTATTCTTCATCTTGGATTGATCAACTGCTGAAGTGGAAACTACTGAAGGTGTGATCTTCAGTACTTTCCTCCTTTCAGTACTTGTGTTAAGTACTGAAGGATCGGTAACAACTGAAGACTTGTTCTTCAGCTGTTCTCTATCCGTCCTGAAAGACCGTATGATAGATTCCTCAGCAGTTGTTAATCCTTTTATTTCAGCAGATTTGAAATGCTTTTCAGATGTTGTGACTTGCCCTTCAGTACTTGGAGTACTTTGAGGGACAACATCTGAATTGCTCAGCTTCATGTGTTTATCAGCATTTAAACCATCAGGCAATTGATTTGCTGAGATCTTAACACTGACTTCATCCTCTAATTTTGTATTATCATTTGAGGATGAATCACATGATGATGTGGTTTGGAAATTACTTTCACCTTCAGATTTTACTATTGATTTTGAAGTAAAATCAGTAGGTGGTGCAGTATGATTGTAACCTATTCCAAACTTCACATTTGAAGCTGTTTGCTTGCTGAGAAGCATTTCAAATCCCTTGCAGGATGTTACCCAGCGGTCACACTCAACTTGGGTAGCTGCAAGTGTCTCTTTGAGACTTCTGTGGTTCTCAAGTATGACCTCTACCTTAGCCTTTTCATCATTAAGTTGGCATTTAAGCTTGTAAATCTCATCATCTTTGTCATTAAGAGCAGACTCATACTCAGCTTTTCTTTTGGAAATAGTTTTCTCAAGCTCAAGATTTTGATTGATTAAAGCTACATTTGCCTCTCTAATAGAGACAAAGGCAGCTATGCATGATTCAGAACATAACTTGGCTTTAGCCTCAGAAGATACCTGGGTTACCTGTGAAGATGATGCATTGGAGCAGGAACCCTCAGTAGACTCCAGGGCCATGAGAGCAAGATTCCCAAAAGGATGTTCACCACCATGTTGACCAGCACCAGCAAATAATTGCTCATTGAAACCAGAAAGATCATCTGGTGAGCTGCTCCAGTCAACAACTCCTGGTGTGAAGAAGCTGTGATGAGGTTGAGATTGTGATGGAGATGGTTGAGGCTCAGGTAGGGCTTGAGGTTGTTGTGCTATAGGAACTTGAACTGGATTTGGTTGTGGCATGTAATAGCAGAGATATGGATATGGCATTGGACCCTGAGGGACAAAATATGCAGGAGATTGAGGTTGTGAGTGATGACCAGAACTAGCAGGATGTTGCCCTTTGTTTTGTGAACTATTGCTTGGAAAGGTCACAAAGGGTGCAGAGGAGTTAGATCCAGTTGATCTACACTCTCTTGCAAAGTGCCCAAGCCTGTGGCATTTGTGACACCTCAACTTACTCTTGTCAAAACCAACTTTGGTTTTGCCAGAGAGTCCTGGAAATTTCCTACCAGTTCTCTTGTAGAACTTTTGAGATCTGATATTGATCAAGGCCATTTGGCTCAAAATATCCATCTCTTCTAAATCATCATCAGCAATACCCATCAAATCATCCATGATAAAGCATAAATTATCACTATTACACCCAGAATGACTGTCAACACCAACAAATGCATGATCAGAACTGTTTGAAGAGAAATCTATATGCTCATCATAATGGCTTTCTGATCCAGCATATTCTGACTCATGACCGACCAAGGCAGTGTTCCCTGGTACAAAGTCATCAGTGAGCTTTCCTGATGATGCCAGTTTCCTTTTCTGCTCTATCTCTCTTTCAAATGTAAGCAGTTTCCCATGGAGTTGGGTGAGAGATAGGCTATCCAGATTTGCACTGGAGCGTAGGACAATGGTGTATGTGTCCCATCTCTCAGGCAGTGATCTGAGGAATCTGTTGTTCATCTGGCTGTTAGTATACTCATGCTTGACCATTTTCAGCTCAGAGATCAAGCAGGAGAAACGCTCAAACTGTTGTGTCAGTGTCTCACCCTTCCTATGAGAGAATGTCTCATATTGTTGGGCGAGGATTTCTCTGTTGTTTGCTAAGACCTCATCAGTTCCTCCGAATTGTTCCTTCAAAGCATTCCAGAGGTCATGAGCAGTTTCATGATGCATAAGCCCAGAATAGATTTCATTAGGCAGTGCCATGGCCAGAATTCCATGGGCTTTAGCATCAATCTCAAACAGTTTACGATCTTCATCTGAGTATTGCTCCTTCTTCTTCGGAACCATTTGGTTGGTCTCCGGATTGTTCACCATAGGCTTGTGTGGACCGTGAACCACAGATGTCCAACAACCTGAACTGTTAACAGACAGGTGATGGAGCATTCTTCGTTGCCATATGTTATACTCACTCCTAACCAGCATCGGAGGCTTGGTTGAGGAGCCAGTATTGTGAGGGTCATTAGAAGGAGTAGTCATTCTCAGATTCAAACCAATTCAATCAAGTTTCAACCGATTTAGCACAAAAACACAACAAACTCAATATGAACCAAGAAGAAACTCAAATTGACTAACCAGAAGCAGCAGAAGACCAATCTCTGTAACCAATTCTTGCAAATATGCTAATTCGATCAAACTTTAGATATCGAAATAGCAGTTTCAATGATCAATTGTTAAACCGATCAATGATTAACCCGCTCTGATACCATTTGACAGGATCAGTTATCTAAGTTTGATCAATTAGAGTTGAATCGCAGCGGAATTAGAACAAGAATTAGACAAATATCACAAGACACAATAGATATTCAATGGAACAGTACACGGTTATAGAGAAAGAGGGTTTTCTGCAAAAGGGATAATATCATTCATGCACAAATGCTTCGGTATGGCGGCCGCTAAGCATCGCAGGCTTCACACATTACAATTAGGTCAACATTCCTTATATAAAGGAATGTGACGTCTGCTGATGTCACTTGATATTAACATCTAACAGAATTATTACAAACAACTGAAAGTAAGCAAACTACTGAGAATGTTCACAACAACTGAGAACATCTCAGAGTATGCTAAGTACAAGATGAAACATAAAACTACTGATTACAAAAGAACTGAAAGGAAAATATAACTACTGAAAGGAAACCATCACAACTACTGAAGAGTTCTTCTTCAGCTGCTTGTGACAACATCTGAAACTTGGTCTTCAGTCTTTGTCTTCAGCTTTTGTCTTCAGACTTTGTCTTCAGTTCTTTAGCTTCAGACTTTGTCTTTAGCTTTTTCACTTCAGACTTTGTCTTCAGCTCTTTCACTTCAGAATTTGTCTTCAGCTCTTTCACTTCAGACTTTGTCTTCAGACCTTGTTATCAGTTGATGTCTTCAGTTGTTGCAGACTACTTCAGTTGTTGTAATGTCTGTGGGACTTAAAGGTTTTTCTGATCAGGCTCATTGGTTCTTTTGGTCCAACAATAATCAATGTGCAATAAATTAGTGCAACTTAACTGTACATAATAGGGCATAACTAAACCCAACACTCTAGTGGTAAAGTGTTAAAGGATATTTTAGTACTCCGACAGAAAAGTTCGGGTTAGGCTTGATTATGATAGATTTCTTTAGTGCACCCTTGTTATTGTCATTGTCATTATTATTATTGGTTGTTATGTTTTAATCATGAAGGGCTAAGTGTCATAAACTTATAAGCTCACTAACATTATGTTTATGTATTTTAGGTGTGTATTTCAGGAAAAGATAATTGACAGGTGATTTATGGATAGGGGCAGCCTTAGTTGGACCTTTAGAGACCACCCTATCCATATTATTATGTTATGAAAAATTCAAATAAAATTATGTCATTTGGATTTATGAACAATGGTTGCCTTGGATAATTTTTAACATTGTAGTATAACATAGACATCATATTTGGGAATACCCCTATTATGGGAAAATATCACAGAATAGTAACCAAGTTTCAAAAGTATTTTAATTTAATCACTCATGCATATTTTTCTCACATTGGACCACTAAACGATCAAATCGAGTCATCATTAAATTTTCTTATGTCAAGAAATTAACGTGGAGAAGACATGGAGGTCAGAATTTTCAATATATAAAATTATATTAAAATAAAAAAAACATGTTAATTATGAAAAAAAATAAAAAAAAGTACCTAAAATTTACGTCAACGTTCCATATCAGCATCAAAAGATAGAAAAAAATATTTTCTAATTGAAACAAAAGGTATAACATGCTAAAAATCATGTTACGACTTTTAATTTATATAAAATATAAAAACTTAATGACCTAATTGGAACACATTCAAAACTTAAGTTACCTAATTGTAACACTTTTGAAAGTTGGTTACTATTTTATAAAGTTACCCCTATTATTATTTTCCATTGCATTGTGCTGATATCAGTTAGTCACGGACAGTCCTTGTCAACAGCGTGTGACAAAAAGCATTCCGAAAGACTTTCGCAGTGATTTTAAAATGAAAAAAATAAAATTTGAACCCAATCAGTTGATACTAATCGATCCAGATCACACGTCCAGGGTGTGACAGAAATAATATGCACTTCTATTATAGTATCTGACGGAAACAACATTTTTTCCTTGAGGATCTAACTTATCATCAGACTCGTTGGTGATATAAGCATCACATCCCAATACTCTAAGGTAAGACAAAGTGGGTTTAGACCCACGTTATATTTGACATGGGGTTTTGTCTACCCTCTTAGTCTGTGCTAGTTTGACAAGGCAGGTAGCGGTCATATGAATATAACTCCAAAATGAGTGAGTTAAGTTAGTTCTACACATCATCCATCAAACCATATTAAGCAAGGTATGATTTCTCCTCTCATTCATGCCATTACATTGGGGTATGACAGGTAAGTGAACTGTGAAACAATTCTATGTTCTTTTAGATGGTTAGTGAATTCTTGGCTTAGGTATTCTAGTGAATTCTTGGCTTAGGTATTCTCCACCGTGATTTGATCAGAGTACCTTGATAGTCTTACCAAGTTGGTTTTCTACAACGTTTTGAAACTCTTTGAATTTTACAAAGGTTTCATTTCTATGCTTCATAAGGTAAACAAATGCGTATAGACTATAATCGCTAATAAATGTAATGAAGTATTTTTTTATTAATTCTAGACATTATTCTAAAAGGACTAGATATATTAGAATGTATAAGTGATCTTTTGTGAGTTTGCCAACATGGGTGAAAGGATCTTTTGTGAGTTTACCGTCTAAAAAAGATTCATATTCATTAAATGTTCATGTCCTATGGATTCAAGAATCCCTTCGAACTAAAGCCTCTTCATGCGGGCTTGGTAGCAACAACTTATTGTTACCCTTGCTGTTATAACCTTCTTCTTAGGTTTCGATTCCTAACACTAGTAGATCTGACTATCAACATTTGATTGGCTTTACCTGGTATATTCTTCTTAACAGTTTTGAGCATAGCATGTAGATCAGCTACACTTTTAACCCATGAATTTTTATTGAAATTCATTACAAATTGGTCGTAAAAACAAGGGAAGGAGTTCAAGGGAAAAAGTTTGGTATGTTTTGGCAAGTCTCAAACCTTTGTTAATAAGAGTTATTACGCATTATGAGCATGTGTTGACGTATGAAATCCCGTTGTAGTGTTGGATCGCTTGATGGTGAATCTGTGGACGTCGAGAAGAGATCGTGAACTTGATCTATGTGGTAAAGTTCTAAACTCTTCATATTATGCATCATCATAGGTTATTAGGTAAACTAGGGGTTTATGGAAGAAACCAAACCAATAGATAATGATTAGGATTCATATGATGTTATGGTCTAGGAATCCATGTTTGAATGAACAGATTTATCATGGGACGAAGTCTGGGTTTAGGCAATTAATGCGGGTGTCTTAACATTCTGGTTAACACAAAGAATAAAACATGTAAAGGATTTTGGGTAATGACAAGGTAAGTTCATCTAGGCATTGTGTTGGAAGTATGCGTGAACCCTAGCTCTTCAACGTATGCCTGTCATGAGCAGTGAAGGGAAATAAAAAGATTGGGTTGTGGAAAGCCCTAGCCTAAGGTCATGGCATTACTAGGACAGACTGAATAGATTAACTCAGGTGGGGTATCCCGACTGTTTTCATGTGTAAGTTATATCAACTTGACATGTGTGTGTATGTATGATACATGATTATCAATGATAGCCAACTAGTGTGAGATAAACTCACTCGAGAAGTTCATTACAGTGAGTCTACCGCTCCCTTTTTTCTTAAATGATTTGGGGTTGCATTCGAGCTTATAAATGTTTTGATATAACTGTTTTGGAAAGTGGGTGGAGAACTAAAACAATCTGGAGATCTGGATAGCCATGGTCTTAGGTACGTCAAGAATGATGGTAAGCACTAGGAACAGGCAAATCATTAAGGTAAAGAAAGGGTTACTGGCATGTAACGGCTAGCTTAAACCTCAGGGCATATGTACACTTAGTTGGATCAAATTAGGTAGGGAAGCCACACTTTATGGTGAATACTTAATCTGAGGCCACAGCGCAGATTGGGTTAGGATTGGACTTATTCGAGGCCACAGTAGTGACTGTGGATAGGACTAGGGGATAATGATAATCTGAGGCCATAAAAACTATGGATAGTACTAGGGCTATCCTGATGCCATAATAGAGATTGTGAATAGGGTTGAACGGTTTCTAATGCTGAGGGATTCAGTTGGCGGGTGCTCTTATAACCTACCCTCTCATTGTTGTATATATTTGGCCTGGAGTGGCAAATATGTGGCAGAACTGATGCTCGCTATGGCGGTTTTGGTGTAGATTTGATTTGTTAATATTTACTTGCATACTTGTTACGATTGTTCAACTATTTTAAGAGTCATTGGTTATAACTCACCAACAACGTTATTATTGACGTCGATGTTAGGGGTTTATTGGGGTTCGAACGTACATATACTAAAGAAATATAAAATTAATGGGTTGCGGTGACCCCATGGGACCAATGTAGATCAGTCAATGCATGTGATTGTGAAAATGGGTATATCACATGCTTTTATTATTCCATTCCTCTTGACATCTCTTGTGTTTACGATAAATAACTTAAACATGGTATTTATGGTCAGATTTGACCATTTTGATGAGATTCTAGCTGAAACGATTAATTAATATTTTGGGAAATGATGAACCAAACTAGATGGGTTCAGTGGAGCGAGACTGGTGGTTGTTTGTTTTAGCTCGTGATGAAGGAGCAGGGACAGGCGGAAGGTAATAAGCTAGGTCGATGAGACTTAGCAGAATAAGTTGAACAAAATCTTCATGTAGAAGACAATGACTAGATTTAACCTGACTGGGCCAACATATATGTATTTACGTTTTAGTTGTAAATGTGATGGGCGCTAAGATTTATGTAAGCTTTTAAAGTTTTAAATTCAGTATAGTTTTGTGGTCTTGATTGTGTTTAAGACTTCCACTATGTTATGTTGTGTGAGTGTAACACAACAAGTCGTGCCCCGAGAATGGGTGTGACATTGCTAATCTCTCTCCTCCTATCCTCACCTACCACCATAATCACCTACCATCCTGATTCTAACCTAAACCGCCACCCACCTTCCACTGATCTAAAACCCAGCCAAATGGTCACCTCAGCCCGTATATATACTAGCACCGGCCAACCATTCCAACCTCCGCCTCAGCTCCCTATACTGACTACCCCCGCCATCGATTTTTTTTGTTCCTTTTGCACATTTGAAAACAGTTGGCTCCCCTCAAATCTTGGCAGCTACAAGTTGTCACAACCAACAATAACCTCGGAACGGTGTCCTGCACATGATTAAGACTCAAACGGAGTGCCAACTACCATCCATCACCGACGCATGCACAGACCAAGTGCCGACACTCCACCCACATGCCTCCCCAATGACAACATGCTGCATTTGACACTTTTTTCTAAATATTCTCATTTATATTGCATAATATATATTTATTTATTTATATGGTCTGATATATATATATATATATATGTATATTATTTTAATATAAATATAATAATAATAAAATAAAATAGTAGTAATAAAAAAATAAAAAATAATATAATATTTTAAGTTAAATATGAGTCATAAAAAGCCTATTTAACATACATATCTTACTATATAAATTTTGTTGTGTTTTTTGTTTTTTTGGTTTTATTGACATTATATGCTCCTACTTATTTAATAAATATTGTACAGTATAGGGTCCTGTGTGAGCTACTTGTGTTTATTGTGACGCAATATCAATTGTATGTCTTTTATGTGCTCATTGACATTGTTTAGCTATTGTGTGTATTTTACACTACACATATTATTTGTGTGACATTGATGTGTTGGATGTTTGCATTTTAATATGGTTCTCAAAAAGTCTATTATATTGTTCTCACATTTTTCGATATATTATTGTTTCTACAACACGTCCCAATATATGTGTCTATGTAAAGCACGGTTAATATAAAAAGCAATTTCTAATTAGCGAGCTAAACGAACGTCATAACCACCTATACTAGTGATGTCTAGATACTTTAGGATGGAGAAGCATAGGATGTTAGACTATTACACTTGAAATA
>CM046432.1:31481757-31634257 GCA_025506505.1 Flaveria sonorensis | reverse complement strand
TGGTACTGGGCCGAAGTCTATAAATAGACCCCTAACATTATGCACGAAGCTGACTCCAGTATCGGGGCAAGCGACAAGGGTCCCGTTTCGTACTTATTGGTCAATCACAAGGATTTACCCGTGTGTGCATCCTCATGGGTTAGCTAAACCGCGCACAGTTGAGCTAACAACCCCTCAATGAGTTGTGAACCTCCTTTCAGTTGCTTGCAAGACTTTACATTCTTTCATTAGGTTCCACTTCGTTAATAATGTCTTTCACTTTCATTATATAATACTTTACGTACAAGAGCATTAACACACCACGTAAAGTCACATAATAATACGAAATAAGGAACATAAATAACAGGCCACAACATGCATAAAAAGAACAAACATAACCCACCAAAACATTCCAGAGCTTAATCATAAATTTCCATTTTTCCCAAAATTTCAGAAAAATTCTAAGTCAACTTAGGCGCATGAGCACTATGTGGACGCTGGGCACTATACCAGTTCTAACTTATGCAAATTTTCAGTTCCCGATCATCATCCTTACATAATCTTAGCCCAAATCTAGCATACTAAGCACATAAAACAAGCATACAACCACATAATTCGGTCAAAACATTCACCAACACACACACACCCGCTAAAAACAGAGGGTAACATACGGTTCAACATACTCAGAGTTGTAAAATGATAATTTATATGTATTTAAGCCCCAAAACAAGTTTAAAACAGAAAAACCAGGGATCTAGAACTCACTTATAGCAGCCTTCGAGTAAACCTCCTCCAAACTCGAGAGCAATTGGAGTTCAAACACCTAAACACACCAAAAACACACAACCGAACACAGAGGAACGCATAAGACTCGGTCCAAAAGCTAAAAATCCAGCTGAAACCGAACAAACACACAAAAAACTTACCTACCAGCCGATCTTCTTCTTCTTCTCTCTAAAAACCAATGGAAACTCTGCTTTTCTTCTTTTTCTGCTATCGAAGGCAGTTGGTGAGCAGAGGGAGTGGGTGGCCATGCCCACTTTTAAACATAATGATATTAAAGTTTGCCTCTTGCATAACTTTAACTCCTCAACTTGGGTTATTTCACGTTTATTTCTTTATACTTCTCTTTCTTTTCTTTTTCTCTTCTTTTCTTCTTTTTAAAATATTCGGGTGTTACAGATGGTGGCTAGATGGTGAAAATGGTGCCTAACGAGGATAGATGGGTGTGATGGTGGCTAGATGGTGGTGATGATGGGTAGACGGTTCTGATGATGGCTAATGGGGAAAGGGGGGTTAGGTTTGTTTTTAAGTTATATTTAATTACACTAATGGTGCCTGAAAAAAAAAGATGCAAAATTACAAAACTAGTTCCTAAAAGGGTATTTTAGTCATTTTATTTAAATTTAACACAAAAACTAACATCTGTTAGTCTTAATACCTTAACTCGTTACCAAATTTAAAATACAATACTCTAACTTGTTATAAAATAACTTTTAGTATCCAAACCTGTTATTTTGGATAAACGACATGGATCATTAATGAAATCAACTTAAACACATGTTGAACATGAACATATTTGAACAATATTCAACATGAACAGGTTGATTTCCCCAAGGATCTTTTCAAAATCTCTTAATAATCAACAAACATAAACCATGGTGCGGAAACCCATGATAGATGCTATGAAATCAGTGTGTGTGAGTGATTGTGTGTGATTGAATGCTCGAAAATAATAATAACTGCTTGATTGATTGATTATTCAAAAGCTTACAAAGGATTAGGGTAGAATGCTATTTATAGCCTATACAAATAGCTATATACAATTACTAAACTACCCTTATGTAAATGAAAATTACATAAATAATCCTAAGTCTACAAGCTATCCGCTGTGATGATTGGTCGTCCGCTGTGGATGTTTTGGTCATCCGCTGTGGAAGAAGATTGTTTATCCGCTGTGCATTAGATGTTGTCCGCTGTGAAGTGTTTGCTTGTTTGTTGTGCGCTGTGGGATGTTCATTCGCTGCGGAGTGTTCATCCGCTGTGGATGAACATCCGCTTTGGACTTCTATCCACTGTAGGATGTCTTTATCCACTGCACACACTTAGACTTAAATCTTCATCTGCTGCATGTTGACCTTCATCCGCTATGAACTGCTTCTCATCCGCTGTGGATACTTGTCAAAAATTTCTTTTATCTACAATTCTGAAAAAGAAATTTAAACAAATATTAGTTTTTGTTATGAATGATAATGATGCTAATGTGTTAGTAATGATTGTTTGGATGTTAGAACACATTATATTTGTTATATGTTTGATAATGGCAAGCATCATACTTTAAAGCATTAATCCATTTATCCACTTGTTAAGTCCAACAATACTCCCCCTAAGGATGATGTTGCCAACCCTTTAATGTTTGCTTGTTAATGTTTTGTTTGTTAGTAAAATGTGTGTGTTTATTTTTGTTAATGATAAGATAGAAATGATAGGGTGTTATACTTAAGTTTGATGGAAAGATTGTGTTATGCATGATTGATTGTTAACATGTGTGATTGTATGATTACCTGTATGATAGCTTGTTACTGTCACTGTATGACAGAATGTTTGTTTGTAAATTTTACAGATTATACATGTGTAATCTATGAATGTTTGATTTGTATGATTCAGAAAAGATTTGTTTTTGATTGTTTGATATGTTAGACATGATTGTTTGTTTGTTTTGTCTATTTGTTTGTTAGAAACCTCTATGAATGTGATGGACCAGCTTCTTCTACCTGTTTCTGGACATCTTCTATAGCCTTCAAAGTGTCTTCTATATCTTGTTCTATGGCTTGATCTGTTTCAGCTTCTTTTACTTGATCAGTCAAAGCTGTGATCTTCAAGGCATTTCTAAAATTGACTATGTGTTCAACAAAGTAGTCTACTGCACTTCTCTAGTCATCATATTTTCTTTCAATGGTAAGATGCACCAGCTGTTCCAATGTTGACTGATCCAGGCTTTGAACATCTATGTTGCTCACCAGAGTGGTGACAACCTGTTTACCCTTTAATATCTCCAAATTGTTATGTTTTGAGATTCTCATGCCAGTGATTCCTTCTATGTTTGTTAGGGGTTGCTGCTTGGTTTCTAATCTTTGTTTGAAAGCTGCTTTCATATAGACTATCCCTAGAATTCTCAGCATGTGTATGAAATAACAGCAGTCTCCTTTGCACAATACATCTTCTAAGGCTGGAAATGTTTTTGTTTTCAGAAATGATACATAAGACGGGTGTAACAATTTAATCTCTACTAGATCAAATAATCTTATGTCTTCAACCTCTTTTCCTTCCAACTTTCTTTCCAATACCACTTCAAAATGATGTTCATCATAATACCATTTGGTGATTAGATGGTTGAACTGATTGCCTTCAATCTTTTTCATGATTAACTTTAAATCTGAAGGTCTTAATGTATATCCCACTCTCTCAAGCAATTCACTATCAATTTGCTCTATCTATTCTGCTTGAGGTTGTTTGCCTTTGCCTGCTGCTTTTTGCACTCTTCTAAGATTTTCAATGTGCAATTTGTCTTCTTTGTTTGCTTTTGCTCTCATCTCATTATGATGTTTATGCATGTATGATCTCAATATATGGTAGAAGTCTGCTCCCCTTGGGTTGTTGGTGTGATTGACCATTCTGAGTTGTAGAAGGTCTAATCTATCCTCATAGTTTAGGGATCCCATCTGGGAGATGTATGATAGGTACTGAACAAGTCCAGAAACTCTCTTGACAAGTATAGCATCCCAGACTTCATTATATTTCCATGCCACAATCTTGATTTCATTAGCCCCAGCAATTAGAAATATTCTGTCATACAACTTGACAAAATTTGTTTTTGCACTGATCATTTCTCTAACTTCATTGCCTTCAGGCCATAGTCTGTGTGGCATAAACTCTCTTGGTTCTTCAATGGGGTGTAGTTCTGGTGGTGCTTGGTGGTAAGTAGCTAGAGAAGAAGCAGGATGTGGTCTAAAAATCTGTGGCTTTAGAGCATTTGAGAGCATGTTTTTGTAGATCTCTCTAGCCATGTCTTTCATCTGTGACAGAGATCTTTCTGCATATGACCTGTATGGGATTCTTGTGTGACTCAACCAGCTCTTGACCTGGGAGTAGGTCATCTTCTATATTTAAGGATCTTTAGGAAACTTCTTCTGAAGTTCTTGCTGATCCTTTATCTCTTTGTATCTTCTGTATGTTTGCTCATCTTCATTTTTCATTACCTCTTGAAAATCCTTGAGCAAGTCTTTAACCTCTGAGAGGTTAAGTTGCATGAAAGCATCATAAGGGAATCCTCTTGAAACCAACTCAATTCCTATCAAAGTTTCTGGATCATCTAGGAAGAGTTCTTGAATGTTTTGAATGGTATCCTCAGCTTCTTTTTCTTCAGTTTCATCATCAGAATCAGTCAATATGATGATTGTCTGCTTGTCAGTGCTTTGGTCAATCTCTCCTTCTTCAAGAGGATAATCAGTGCCAGTTTTGTTTGAGATTCTTGTTGGCTTACTTCTTCTTCTTCATCCACTTTTTGATCATCACTCAGGTCTTGTTCTAGACCTTCTGAATGTTCTTCCTCATTCGGTTGAGTGTCTTTAAGCTCAAGCTCTCTATTTAACCTTTGAATTTCCTCATTTTGAGCTTCAATTATTCTTTTACGCTCATCAATCTCATCACTTCTTGCTTCTGTTTGTTTGGATAAGTAGGCAATATCAAATTTTGCACAACTAAGCTCTTTATCTTTGGATTTCAGCTCATCTTTTGTTTGATCAAGCTGTTGTTCTAGAAACTGCACAATCAACTTTTGGGCTTTTTTATCAGACTCAAGCTTCTCAATTTCTTTATCTTTTCCTTTAAGCTTGTCTTTTAGCTTCTTGGCCCTTGTGTTTGATCTTTCAATGAGTTTATTATAGTCAGTGAATAAGAAGACCTTTGAGTATTCAATATCTTCCTCTGTGGGAATCTCACTACTTGATTCTTCAACATTTTCAGTAGCAGTTGGTTGTTCCTGTTCAGGCTCATGGTGTGTAGAAGTGCTCACTTCTTCTTGTTCATTAGATTGTTCTTCCAAGACTGTATCAATATCACTTAACAGAGATGATAATGTTTGTTGATCAGAAAGGTTTGGGCTTTGAGGTGAATGAGGGAATTGGTGTTCCAATTGAATGTTTTCTTGTTGTGGGATTTCTTCTTCAATGATTGGGTCAGGATGAATGATTGGTTGTTCTTGAATGATTGGTTGTTCTTGAATAATTGGGTGTTCTTGAATGATTGGGGCTGGCTGTATGATTGGATCTTGGTGTATTTCATGTTGAAAGATCATGTGTGGATCATCTTGGCTAGGTATTCTTAGGAATACATCAGGCACTGGCAGATCATAATCCATAATGTGAGGTGGAACATGTACCTCATCTCCATTATACAAGCTTGACTTGATCCTGTTAAACACATGTTGATTGAAATGAACAGGATGGAAGATTGCTCCTTCTCTAGGGATGTTTGGTAAAAGATCATTGATGATCATTTGAAGGAATCTTTGAAACATTTGAAATTTGTTCCTAACTTCTGTTAAGTTGTATACCATTCCATTCAATACTTGTGCAGCAAAGTTGAATGGTCTTCTGGCTATAATGCTTGCTATGGCAGTAGAGCTTCTTAATGAAGTGGCATCCCAGCCTGTCTTTCTGTTTGTCATTGTCTTTTGGTATGTATGCATGAGGAATCTAAATTGGGCACACATATATGATTTCTTGATCTATTTCTTGTCAATAGTTCCTGTATAACCAATCTGTCTGAAAACATGTAACACATAGTTTTCATCAAACTCAACTAGACCTTGACTAACTTCTTCACCTAATTGAAGTACTCTCCTGATTACTTCTTTAGAGACTGTAATCTGATGATTATGAACTGAGGAGACCACTACTTGTTGATCACTGACTTGTTCCAAGTGTGCATGAGTCCAAAACTAGACAATATGTTACTCATAAATGTCTGGTCTAGCATTCATTGCATGAACCAACCTTGTTTGCCTTAAAGCATGGATCACGTCTCTATAGTTCTCTGCCTTAGGTGAATCAGCATTGAGAGATGCACAAATGTTATGATCTCTGACAAACACTAAGTTTGCCATATCTGTAATATAAAGAAGAGTATGTTAGTAACTTGTATAGGATGAATGTATGATGTTTGAATTGATGAAATGTAGATCAAGTGTTCAATGACTTATTTTGATTGTTATAAAATGATAAATGTTGTATGTTCAACACTTGTGATTGGTTTGAAATGTATGTTAGAATGGTATTACCAAATAAGACAGTTTGACTTTTCAAAGTCAACTGTTTGTTATATCTTGGTCATGAAAAACTTGTATGATACAATTTGTTTTGATTCAACTTGATTCTTTAATGTGTTTGTTTTATCATAAAAGGTTGTTTTATTCAATATTTACAACAATTTCACTTCATAACATCTTGTTCATGAATGTCAGTTTGACCTTTTAAAGTCAAAATGACCATTTAATGCACATGAATGAATATGCATTTAATGTTTGTGTGATGAATGCCATGCTAAATTAACTGTCTCTACTTGTTTATTGTTGTATCATGAAAATGTTTGCAAAGTTATAACATGTTTTAATTATTTTTGAACATTTTCAAAGAT
This sequence comes from Flaveria sonorensis, assembly GCA_025506505.1. Taxonomy (NCBI): domain Eukaryota; kingdom Viridiplantae; phylum Streptophyta; class Magnoliopsida; order Asterales; family Asteraceae; genus Flaveria; species Flaveria sonorensis. The sequence goes on along the minus strand of CM046432.1, from coordinate 31,627,582 downwards.
CAGACATAGGGTTTTGTTTGATTTTGGCATGAACACCCTGAGTGTTCATGAACCCGATGAACAATTAATCAAATTCATCAAATCAACAGTCTCAATACATTCAATTGAAGTCATAAAACACTTATTCAATGTTTGATTTTGATTATAAACATCAAGAGATTCATGTGTGACTTTGGTTCAGGGTTCGACTTCGTCGAACAGTGTATGAATGTTAATCACTAAATCTGATATTTTAATGAATGATTGATGATAAGAAAGTTGTTGTTATACCTATTTGATTGCGAATCAGATGATAAATCACAATGATTTTAGGTTTTCAATCGCATAGGGTTTCAAGGGTTTAAGGGTTTAAACACAGTGTATAACGTTTAAAAATTTTTTGGATTTTTCTCTCTCTCTCTCGTGATGAAAAGAAAAATTTACAAGTGTTATGTTTATATACACAGCGGACAAAAGACTTATCTGCTGTGGGTACAGTGATCGTACTTTGTATGAATATTGACTCAAAACATTGATTTTAAGTGGTGCGCTGTGAGTTATCCATGCGCTGTGTGAACAGCGTGTCCGTTGTACAATTTTTCATTGTACACTGTGGACCCCTTATATGTTGTATTGTATTCACAATGGATGAACATTTGTTCATGCACTGTGGATCCTTGAAAAATTTGTGTTTGATTGATTGTACACAGCGGATGAACATTTGTTCATGCGCTGTGGACACTTGACTGAAATGTGTGAATGTTTACAGCATATGATTACCTGTGTGCATACGCTATATACACTTGCACTGTTTCTACAACGGATGACTAATGTTAGTCATGCGCTGTGGAATGTCACTATATTCACAACGGATGTTTTGTCAACATCATGCGCTGTGAACACTTGTATGTTCACAAGTGCATAGCGGATGCTTGTTTGTTTTGTCTACTATATACACTTGGTGAATTTTGCATGTTATGATGGTTACTGTAGCTACAACGGATGTATGTTTTGTGTGTCCGTTGTTGCAACAATTGTCAAAAATTAAAAAAAAAATTATATTTTTGTTTGTTTTAAAATGCTTTCTTCCGAAGCATATGTTTGATAAATTTACATCCGAAAAAAATTTTGTTTGATAAAACTTGTTTAAATCAAAATGTTTGTTTAAGTCTTTGATTTAAAATGTATGTTAATATATTGAAATTTTAACATATTCAATATATGGATGTTTAGATATCACTCATAAGCAATATAGTGCAATATAAAAAAATGTTTGTGTGATAACCTGCTGTTTGTTGGTGCTGGCATGACATGGCTTTATTTAATACACAAAATTTTGAACATTTAAAATTTTAAAAAGTATGAATCATGCACAATTCTGCTGTCTTTGATATTTCCATGTTCAATTTCTCCCCCTAAATTTTTGCATAGTTATAAAAATCTTTTAAAAAATGACAAAAATTTATATGTGTTAAGTAGAAATTATCAAAGTCCAAATGTATTGCTTGTTAAACACTTAGTAAGATCACATTGAGTCTTACTAACAAATGAATATGTTGCTTGGTTGAATCATAAATCAGTATCATATACCATGAGATCATACTAGTCTAAAATTCTCACTGAGTGGTTGGAATGTTTTTTTTCTTTTTTTGAGAATATACATAGACTAATACAATGTTGATTGCAGATATTGGATCCACTTAAACTCATGCATGGTATTAATGATTGATTGAAACAGTGAGTGATTATCATGTTTTGAGTTGATTGATATGAGTTGTATGTACCCCACATCTGATTGTATGTTTGGTACAACCCTCCTCAAGATATGCTATAAAGCACTTTCAATACTTAAGACCTAGCTACTTAGGAGTATAATTCTCAATTTGATCCATGATGTTTGATCCTTATTGGGATTCTTTTTCACTTCACTTTGGAAGTTGATCCTCTTTGGGATTCTTTTGATTCATTCACAAGGAATGTAGTGTTAAAGACTTTATTGATATTTCATCCATGATGGATGTGTTCCTCTTTTGGAATCTTTTTGGATCATGATTTAGGTCATTCAGGTCTGTGCTTATCATAACAAAGAATGCCTTGGTGTACTCCAGGTCTATGATTATCATAACAGAGGAGACACTTGTATGATTGAGCAATTTATAAACTATTTCACTTGGTGTATTGTAGTTACTTTACAAGCAACCTATTTTGGATAGATTAATACTTACCATAAACCAAGATATGTTGTTTGACCACACAATCATGAGAATTTAGTTCTTCACTGTTGTATGTGATGTTAAGTGTCCCATGCTGAGCCTATCCACATATCAAACAAAGTACGGTCAGTCTTTATTAGTGGAAAATAACTCATGTGAAGAATATGCTAGTGTACTATCATTTCTCATGAATGGTATGTATGATTCAATATATTTAAAAAAAATAATGTGTTTGTTTGATATCTTGATTTTGAAAGATACATGTTTGATGTTAAACTTGGACTTTGACAAAATCAAGCTTGTTTGATTTTAATGTTTTGAAAAACATTACTTGTTTGATTCAAAGTTGATCATTCCAAGTGACTGAACCAAAAATTCAAATCTTGTTGAATCAAATGGTTTAGTAAATAGGTCAGCCAATTGATTGTCTGTATGGACTTTGATCAACTTGATCAGACCCTTTTCTGAGCAATCTATCAGAAAGTGATATCTGATCTCTATGTGTTTTGTTTTGAATGTTAAACAGGATTGTCAGTGATAAACATGGCAGTAGAGTTGTTAATGTGTATGGGTGTTTGAAGAAAATTAAAGCCATAGTCAAGCATTTGGTTTTGAATCTAAAGCACTTGAGAACAGCATGCAGAAGCAGCTATGTATTCTACTTTAGCTGTTGACACAGAGACATTTGTTTGTTTCTTGCACTACCAAGAGATCAATCTTGATCCAAGAAACTGACAACCTCCGATAGTGGATTTTCTGTTTTGATTGCATCCACCATAATCACTGTCTGTGTATGCATATAGAGAGAAATTTCCATCTTTAGGATACCACTAACCAAGAGCTGGTTTGCTTTCAAGTATCTAAAGATTCTCTTTACTGCATTGATGTGTGATTCTTTGGGATCTACTTGATATCTTGCACACATGTAGACTGCATACATGATGTCAGGTCTGCTTGCTGTTAGGTACATCAGGGAACCTATCATGGATCTATAAAGTTTCTAGTCCACTGATTGTCCTTCTGGATCTGGTCCAAACTTTATTCCAGTTGCAAATGGTGTTTTGCTAGATATGCAATCAGACATGTTGTATTTCTTCAATATCTGATTCATATATTTGCTTTGATTGATGAAAATTCCTTCAGCAGCTTGTTGAACTTGAAGACCAAGAAGAATGTAAGTTCTTCCATTGAGCTCATCTGGAATTTTGATTGCATAAGAGTTTCAAACTCTTTGCAAAGATGTGTGTTTGTGGATCCAAAGATTATGTCATCCACGTAGACTTGCACTACTAACAAGTCTTGTTCTTTTCTTTTTAAGAACAATGTTTGGTCGATTTTCCCATGAGTGTATCCAATCTGTAGTAGAAACTTTAATAACATTTCATACCACTTCCTGGGTGCTTGATGAAGACCATACAGAACTTTATCTAACTTGTAGACTCTGTGAGGGAATTCTGGATCTTCAAACCCCGGTGGTTGAGCAACATATACTCTTCATCTATCTTACCATAGAGGAATGCACATTTGACATCCATTTGGTAGATAGTGAAACTCTTGGATGAGGCATAAGCAAGGAATACTCGGATGGCTTCCAATCTTGCTACAGGAGCATCATCATAGTCAATGCCTTCCGCTTGAGTATAACCCTGGGCAATTAGCCTTGCTTTGTTTCTTATGACAATCCTTCTGTCATCTGCTTTGTTTTGGAAGAGCCACCTTGTGCCAATTACATATTAACCTTCAGGTAGATCAACCAGCTTCCATACTTCTTGCTTCTTAAATTGTTGTAGTTCCTCTTGCATGGCTTCTATCCAACTGTTGACTTTGCGTGCTTTAGTGATGTTTTTGGGTATAGTTAGGGATAAGAAATAGGAATACAGACACATATTTTGCTATATCAGATTGACTTCGAGTTAATCTGGTATTGAGGTCACTTATAATATTTTCTATGGGATGGTCTTTGTGAACTCTTGTTGTTGTAATCTGATCAACAGGAATTTTTGGATCAAGATTGGTGATTGTTTGAAAAGGGAATGATGGTTGAGCAAGAGTATCAGGAATTGTTTATTTATCTGGCTGAGGGATCTCATTGAATGTTTGAGGTGAATCATGAAAGAAATCTAAGATTTCATCTTCATGATGTGTGTCTGGTAATGAGTGGTAATCATCATCTTCTTCAGCATTGGTTGGTAGATGTGGTTTTGTTTGGTTGTGTGGTTGTGGTTGGGTGGTCATAGGAGATGAAGATGATGGCATGTTTGATGTTGTTCCTTTTGATGTGTTTGTTTGTTCTGGAAGAGTTGACCCTGTTGTACTTGAAGGAGTGTTGTTAGTTCTCTTGGAGGATCAGCAGTCAACGAAACATCAATGGTTGTTGGTGGAACCATTGGATACTCATGGTTATCCTTAGTACCTGAAACATCAAAATAAGATGTGTCAAATGATTTAGTTAAATCATCAATATCAAACAGCCAGCTTGATCCAATGACTTTCTTAGTGAAAGAATGTTCATTAAAAACAACATCTGTTGTTTCTTCCATTATATTTAGCCTTGGATTGTATACTCTATAAGCTTTTGAGCTTCCAGAGTATCCAACAAACAATCCATCATCTGCTTTTGGAGCAAATTTGGATAATTGTTCTCTGGTGTTTAATATTGATATAGAACATCCAAATGCCTTAAGAAATCCTATGAATGGTTTTCTTTTAAACATTAATTCATAAGGCATTTTGGAATGTTCTTTGATGATTAATGTTCTATTTTGTATGTAGCAAGCTGTGTTGATTGCTTCAGCCCAAAAGGATATGGGCAATAGAGAGTCAGCTAGCATAGATCTAGCTGCTTCTATCAATGTTTTGTTTCTCCGTTCAGCTACTCCATTTTGCTGAGGAGTTCTTGCTACGCTGAATTGATGACTAATTCCTTTTTCTGCACAAAAAGAAGAAATGTAGTCATTCATAAATTCAGTACCATTATCACTTCTTAAAGATTTAACTTTAAGATCTAATTGATTCTCAATCTTAATGATAAAAGATTTTATTATGTCTGTTGTTTCTGACTTGTGTAGTAGAAAGAAAACCCATGTGAATCTGGTATAGTCATCTATTATAACAAGACAGTATTGCTTCTTTCCTATGCTTAGGATGTTTTTTGGGCCAAATAGGTCCATGTGAAGCAATTTGAGTGGTGTGTTATTAGAGTTTACCAATTTTGACTTGTGGGACACTCTATGTTGTTTGCCTTTCAGACATGCTGTGTAGTGGTCTGTAAAGAAGAATTGTTTTTGTGGTAAACCTATTACTAGATCACCTTTTACAAGTTGGTTCATTCTGTTAAAGTTAGAGTGCCTTAATCATCTGTGCCACAATTGGGAAACATCTTCTGATGCTTTTGATAATAAACAAGTTTCAGGGGTTGATGCTGAAACAGTATTCATATCAACAATGTATGTATTGTTATGACAGGGAGTTTTCAAAAGGATACAGTCTTCTGGAATTTGAAACCCCGTCTTGAGGATGTAACAGTTGTTGGAGTCAAATAAGGTGGCATATCCTTTTTCGCATATTTGGGATACGCTTAGAAGATTGAACTGAAGATTAGAGCAGTAGTTGACATTCTCAAAGCTAATCAACCCATTGGTTACTGTTCCTTAGCCAGTTATCTTCCCACTTGTCTTGTCTCCTCCAAAGGCTACATCACCTCCATGTTTGCTCTTAAAATCCTGAAGGAGGGAACAGTTGCCAGTCATATGTCGGGAGTATCCACTGTCAACATACCAAATGTTGTCAGGCCTTCTTTGATGTCCCTACAAAAAAAAAGAAATTAGTTAGTTGGTGCAACCCAAGCCATGATGGTCTTGGGTTTTCCGTCTTTCCCTATAACACAAATTTCTTCTAATATGGCATTATCTGATGGTTTAGGAACTCTAGGTACACTAGTGTTCCTTTGGTTGAGTTTAGCTCTGTCAGGAGAAGTACTTTGAGCCCTTCTCCTTTGAGTGTTAATGTTTGGTGACTGCTGTTTTGAGACTTATGTCTCCTTGTTGGTTGTTTAAAATTGTCATAAAATGTTTTGTCACTGTTTAAAACAACTTTTTGGTGAGGAGTTTATCTTGGAACTCCTTCTTTGTTTTTAATTTGAACACTTGTTTGTTTCTTAGTTGATTTCTCAACTTGAGCCTGTTTGTTTTGCTTTTTATTCTTTTTATTGAAAAAACTATTTGCGGTGTTGTGGTTATTTCTTTCACAAATTGAACAATAGTTGTGAAAATGGCTTGTTTCAGTACTGTGATTATTCATATGACAATACTTGTAGTATTTACCATACTTGCATTTTTCAGTGGAGTGTGTGTATTGATCACACCACTCACAATATGGTAACTCTGATTTTGTTTGTTTGTTAGTAAATTTTGTCTTAAAATTTGATTTTGAGGGAATTTCAAAAGTTACTGTTTGTTGTTTTGGCTGAAAAGTGGCTTTGCCTTTCCCTTTATTTACCTGTTTGGGAGAGACAGTAGAAGTTTCAGTTTTCCTTCCACCAGAACAGATATCAAAACCTTTTATCGGTTTCATATGTTTGTTTGATGTATCAGCCACACTTGAAACCTTTTGAGTTTCAGTAATTGGCTGAGTTGGCTCATCATCCAATAAATCATCTTTATCGTCATCTGTTGTTTGTTCATCAAATTCATTGTTCTCTCCTTGATAATAGTCAGTTGATTTAATTTGTAGTGATACTGAACTTTTAACAAATTTTATGAAAGGTGATTTTAATGTTAATGGTGATTTTGATGATGATTATGACGATTGTTTGGAATCATCAGTCTTTTCATGAGTGTCAGGAGATTCATCCTGTTTGTTGGTCATTGAGTCAGATAAAGGAATATAATTATTATTGTAAGGTGGGCTGACCTTGTTATATCCTAAACCTGACGGGTCTTTGAATACCATTTGTTAAGCAAGAAGTTCTTCGAACTTCTTGTTGCTTACCTGAAACTTCTGAAGTTTTACTTCAGTTTTAGCATGCAAAGCTTTTGATTCAGTCAATGATGAAGAGAGGTGCTCAACTTGAGCTGCTAGTGTTAATTTCTCAGACATTAGTTTATCCAAGTCATTTTGTAATTAAAGTATTTTGGTTGCATATTGTTTATGTTCTGATTTTAAACTTTCATTTAAAATGTTTGTTTCTATAAATTTCTTCGAAAGTTTGTCTGCATGCTCTCTAAATCTATTGACCTCATCAATACATGCCTATGTGCAGAGGTGCTCCTTTACCTCTTTCGGGATGTCTGATATTTTATCTTCAATGTCTGCCATAAGGGCATGATCTGGAGATGGAATTTCAGCCTCATACAGGCTCCAGTCACATTCACCATCTTGTTTGATTATCATAGCAGAAGATATTGAATATTGATTTGGACTGTACTGTGTGATTTGTGGTAGGGTTGGTGCAGCTGGAATGCTTACTGGAGGTGGCACCTGTCTATTAGAATGATAACCACTTGATGTTTGTGCCTGATGTGTGTTTCTGTCAACCCTTGGCTGCTGGCATTCCCTTGATAAATGCCCATAAAGTTGACAATTGTAGCACCTAACTTTTGTCTTATCAAAACCAATCCTAGTTTTCTTGTCCATGTTTAATCCTTGATTTCTTTGCAAAAAACTTTTAGATGTGTATGCAATCATAGCCATGGACCATTGAAGATCCATTTCTTCTACCATATCTGGTGGATGTTCATCCAAATCTTTTTGAATGATCTGTGATGGTGTTAGACTTGCACCTAAAAATGCTTCAAAGCTTGTAGAGAAGGCTGCATAAGTTGCCTTTTGCTCTTTACTTTGCAGGATTATGGTAAGAGCATCCATTGGCTTTTCAAGTCTATGTATGTTGTTGGTTTGAGGTTTTGGCTATTTGTTTGAGCTAGAGGTATGTGGATGTTGTTTACTCTGAGGTGTTGCTTCATGTGAAGCATGCACACCAGTCTTTTTAGACTTACGTTTATTGCTGGATGATTCTGGTGCTGAGAAGAATGATGTATCACTGGAGTCTAAAAATTCTTCATCTTCTTCTTCTCCAGTGCTTGTCAGAAATGCACTGTCTGTTTGTTATGGTTCTTTGAATTTGTAAGCCTCTACATGTCTGATGTGATTGTTATTTCTGGATTTTTCATCCATTTCCAAAGCTTCAACCTTGGCTACCAGAGAGTCCAAGGATAGGGCTTCCAAATCCAATGTTGCCTTTATTAAGGATACTAACTGAGTCCAGCTTTCAGGTAGCGTGTGCAACATCTTCTTGTTGATTTCAACAGCTTCATATTTCAATCCATATATAATCATTTCATTTACTAACTGGACATATCTATGTAGCTGTTGTGGGATAGATTCTCCCTGGATGTGATGGAAAGTTTCATATTAGCTTCTTAGTTTCTCTTTCTTGATTTCCCTTATTTCTTCACTTCCTTCACACATTGTGTGAAGAACTTTCCACAATTCATGAGCTGTTTTGAAATTTTCAACACGAGTCAAAATTTCAAAAGACAATGTCATAGCAAGGATGCTATAAGCCTTCATGTCTGTTTTGACCTTTTTCAGGTCATCACCAGCTACGTTTTTCAAGCTAACTGGCTTCTATATGTTGTAATCTGGTCCAAGAGTCATAGGTATGAAAGGACCCTCGGTTATAGAAGTCCATAAATCAGGGTCTTGAAAAATTATCCAGTTCCTGAACATGATCTTCCGTTGTTTGAAGTCTGACTTGTTCTTTAGTCTGGGTGGTTTTAGACCACTATTTGTACCTAAAATTTCATCAGCCATAATTGTTTAATTTTTAACCTAACGTTTTAAGTTAAATTTGTTTGTTGATATTAGCCCGGTGCTAACTTTGTTTAATCCTAAGGTCACTAGGATTTGTTTGTTGTTGATAAACCCTTTTTTTAATTAGATTTACCAATAAAGGAAATTAATTAATTAATTAAAATCCAATGATATGTCACTTCAAATCCAATGTCAAGAAGCGAATATTCTGTGATAGGAATGTCAACTTTCTAATTAATGCGGTCAAAAGAAAGTCAAAACCCTAAAAAACAAAAAAAATGTTTTTAACAGATTACTTTTTGGATCAAAAAGTAACTTTTTGAAAAAGTTCAAAAGAAGATTTCGGATCTTCTTTGAATTTTATGATGAACCAACACAATCTCCGTAGATTGTGAAGATTTTTTCAAAAACAAAAACCTAGGGTTTGTTCTAGGGTTTTTTATGGCAGCAATGCTGTTCTTCACAGAATCAACAATCGGTTTGTTGATTGAAGAACAAAACTGATGTTAGTGAGTTTTTCACAAGAATGTGATGATTTTGAACAATCTGAACGATTCAAAATGTTCAAAACAATGTATGTTTTGATGAAAATGAATGAAACAGTACTTGAACATATTTTATCAAAAACCCTTTAAAAACCGATAAGGTTTTTAAGGTAATGAGATGATTTTTTTTGTGTTAAAAACTGTTGTTGAATGTTGAAAACAGATACAACAATACCCGTGTATTGTTATATCAGAGAATACCTGTGTATTCTAATTAGTTTTCAGAGAATGTTTGATGATGAACACAATGAAAACTAGTGTATGAATGATGTTTAGAGCTTTAAAACCACAGAAACTTCTTGACAATGCACAAAAACAGATTAAGAAATCATGTTTGTTAAGCATTTGATGAATGTTATGAGTAGAAGAAGATTGTTGTGATGTATTTTCAGCTCGAAAATGTATGGTTTGAAGCTAATGAACCACTGAAATCATCTTTTTGATTTAGAGGATCGAAAATCAATGAATGATTTGAGCCAAGGCTCTGATACCACCTTATGAAATCAACTTAAACACATGTTGAACATGAACATATTAGAAAAATATTCAACATGAACAGGTTGATTTCCCCAAGGCTAATTTCGCTAAAATTTCACTAAATTCGCTGGCAATTTCGCTGGTAGTTTCGCTCGTAGATTCGCCTGTAATTTCGACAGCAGTTTCGCCCAGTAATGGCAGACCGATGCTAGTTTCGCTAGGTAGTTTCGCCCAAAACTAGCTGAACTTTCGTTCAGATATCAATTTGGCAACAATTTCGCTGGGCTTGGGAAACCAGATCCAAAAAAAATCAAGAACAGTGTAGTTTCGCTGAAGAAACCCTAGTTTCGCTGGGCGAAACTATGTAGTTTCGCTGAATGATGCTGTAATTTCGCTGGACGAGCTGTAAATTCGCCCGACGAGTCTGAAAAACTTTTTCAATACGAAATCAGCTCAAACTCATCCAAATCTCAATGAATTTGAGATCTGTTGATTTCTAAAGCTTCCCACACCAAAATCGAGCAATCTTCAATCACTTTCCATGTCCAAAACACACAAATCAAATAAAAAATGAACGAAACAGTGACTTGAACTCAAAATACCCAAAAACTCAATCAATCAAGAGCACAAAGGCTCTGATACCAAATTGTTGGTCCTGTTGATCAAGATAGCAGTGCAATTGATTGATAAACACAAACAAAACCCACTTAAAACACAAATATCAATGATAGTTATGAACAATATAGATAAAACACTATAAAATATAGATGAACAAGATGAACACCTCAAGAACATTCAATAAACCCTTGTTTGATCTGAATTGATTGCAAATGATATTACAAATGTGAAAGTCCCTCAATTAATGGCTCATTCAAGCTCCCTTAAACTAATTGTCACTAATCTATATATAGTGATAATATGCACTAATGACATATTAAGCCCCTATACTTAGACAAACTAGATAAAAGACATATAAAATATAAAAAAGACTAAGACATAAATAAATATATTTTGTTGACACAAAATATATTTATTAACAATAAACTCCTAGTCATTTATCTTCAACGTCTTGACTCGGTTCTTCATCTCGAACGCGTCTGTTTGACTTTTATGTTGACTTTGACAGTAACGTTGACATTTGTTGACTTTGACTGTGTTGATAATATAGACTATCCTTTTCAGACCCAACAGGATTACTATTCGTTCTGGTTCTGAAAACAATAGTTAAATTAATAAGTTGTGTAACTTATAAATTCAAGTCTAGGGTCACGACTAGATGAACCCACTACCCACATCACCGGACCGACCATGGACCATGATGCCAACAAACTGATTTCCAATCGAAAGAGAAACATGTGCAAATTGTAGCACTTCTGCGCGTACAATTTACCCAGCACATAATAAAATTAACAAAGATTATCCAGTCGTTTTTTCTTACATAACAGCTTTGCTCTCTTAAGTCTTCAGAAGCAAAATTGCAAAATACCCAATTAGGCCATGTTTGGGATTGCTTATTTACACCTCCTTTTGACTTCTCAAAAGAAGTTTTGAGAAGTTAAAAATTTTAACTTCTAAAAAACTCCTTTTTCTCCTCATATCTTCATCTCCATTCAAACACACTTTCACATCCTTTCAACTTATCTCCTTTTAGGAAGTTAAAAGGAGTTTTCAATAAGAAATCCCAGACACCCACTTAACATCCCTAATTTGATCAATCCAACTCATAAACAGTCTTCAATCTTCTTCATCTATGGGTAACTATTGTTCTAATCCCATCTTTCGATTGATGGGTTCTTAGATGTTTCTTGTAGTGTCTTGATTATTGATTGTAAATTGCATCCCGTTGATGTCTTGACTATTGATTAATCTTTGTTTGTATTTCTCTGTAACACCCAGATATTTTTTTAAAAAAAAAGAAAGAAAAGAAAAGAAAAGAGAAGTATAAAGAAAGAAAGGTGAAATAACCCAAGTTAAGGGGCTAAAGTTATGCAAGAGGCAAACTTTATTGTAATTATGTTTAAAAAGTAGGCATGGCCGCCCACACCTCTGCTCACCAACTGCTTCGACCGCAGAAAGATAAAGAACAGAGTTTTCATCGGTTTTCTAGAGAGAAGAAGAAGAAGAATCGACTAGAAGGTAAGTTTTTGTGTGTTTTGTTCGGTTTCAGCTAAATTTTCAGCTTGTGGATCGAGTCTTATGTGTTCCTTTATGTTCGGTTGGGTGTTTTTGGTGTGTTTAGGAGTTTGAACTCCAAGTGCTCTCGAGTTTGGAGGATTTTTACTCGAAGGCTGCTGTAGGTGAGTTCTAGATCCCTGGTTTTTCTGTTTTAAACTTGTTTTGGGGCAGGAATGCATATAAATTATCATTTTTATAACTCCCAGTATGTTGAACCATATGTGTTACCCCTGTTTTATGTGTGTGTGTGTGTGTTTGTGAATGTTTGACTAAATATTATGGTTGTATGCTTGTTCTAAGTGCTGAATATGCTAAATTTGGGCTAAGAATATGTTAGGATGATGATCGGGAACTGAAATTAGTATAAGTTAGAACTAGCATAGTACCCATGTGCCCAAACTGCCCATGTGCCCAAGTGTTTGCCCATGCGCCTAAGTTTCCCATGCGCCCAAGTACCCATGCGCCTGCATAGTACTCGTGCGCCTGCATAGTTCCCATGCGCCTAACTTTTTGCCCATATGCCTAAGTGTTTGCTCATGCGCCTAAGTTTTCCCATGCGCCTACATAGTACTCATGCACCTGCATAGTACTCATGCGCCTAAGTTTTTTCCCATGAGCCCAAGTGTTCCCATGCGCCCAACTATCCGTGCGCCCATATAGTGCTCATGCGCCTAAGTTGACTTAGAATTTTTCTGAAATTTTAGGAAAACGGAAATTAATGATTAAGCTCTGGAATGTTTTGGTGGGTTATGTTTGTTCATATTATGAATGTTGTGGCCTGTTATTGATGTTCCTTATTACGTATTATTATGTGACTTTACGTGGTGTGTTAATGCTCTTATACGTAAAGTATTATCATAAAAGAAGCGGAAGATTAAAGATAATGAAAAGTGGAACATAACGAATGAATGAAAGTCTTGCAAGCAAATTTAAAGAGGTTCACAACTCAATGAAGAGCTGTTAGCTCAACTGTGTGCAATGTAGCGTGCGATCTTGGCAAACCCATAAGGGTGTACACACTGGGGGGTCAGTCTTGGTAACTAATCCATACGTGCAAAACAGGATCCTTGTGGCTTAACCCCAAGACTGAGGTGGCTTCGTGCCTAATGATGGGGTATAGCTTATGACAGGATCTAGATAGAAGTGAAAGATAATGAAAAAGTGCAAAATGAACGATTATGAACGACGATAAAAGATAATTATGATATTATCAAGATGAATGTATGTTGTGTGATCATGAACGAAAGTAAAGGAAGGGTTTTTACTAAAGGTAAAGTATTTTATTATTTAAAACTAGAACTCACTCAGCAACGCTGACTTTTTATGTACTTTCAGTTGGTAGGTAGCTTGTTGCTAAGGATGGCACGAGGGTGAAGCTACTTGGCGGGAAAAGACTGGCATCCATTTCATGCACGATAATGATGTTGTTTTGTAATACAACTAAGTGGTATTTTGTAATCTTTTAAACGACGATGTATTACTTGGCAAATGTATTTATTAAAGCATGAAATGGTTTTGGATGAATTATTCCGCTGCAGTATTTTATCTACTTAATAAATCTTAATATGTTTTGATATAAATGAGGTTATGATTGACCAACTGTAGGGTTTCCGGGAACGGGGCCTTACAAGTTGGTATCAGAGCCAAAGTTTAAGAGAAATGGGTAAATATTTTTAAAAACTAAACTTAAACTGAGAATGGGACCGAATGGAGGGATGCCAGCCAAAATAGCTACGTGCCATCAGGTAATTTACTTTTTTAAGGTTAACCGGTATTATGTGCGCTTGCTATCAGATTTATGTGCTCTTAGTAGATTTGGATACTGATGTAGTCAGGATAGGCAATGCATGGGGGATGAAGAGTAAAGTAAGTGGCTAATCACAACTGGCCATTGTAATTAGAGACTTACTACACTTGATATAATCTAAGCTATTACCTTGAATGACTGTGTTGGTGTTTGAATCTTATAGTGTTTAGAGGATGGCGGGTGGTAGATCTTCAAAGGTTTCTCGAGGAGGTGTGCAGGGTAGTCGTCGTGCTAGGCCACGTGTCACCGGGAACAAGGCTACGGCTGCTGAGACAACTCCTGCAGAGCTCGAGCTTCATCACCAGGAAGGTGGTGATGAGAGTGCTAATTTGAGAGCCTCTGAGGAGGTTCATCAGGTCATGCAGACGATTCTGCCTTCTGTGGTGACCGAGGTTATTCGTGCTATGAGGGAGGATGAAAAGAAAGAGAAGGAGGAGAGGAGGAGGACCGTTGGGAGAGGTTCAGGTAAAGGGGACCAACCAGAAACTAGGATGGTTGTCACCAGTGACGAAGAGGAAGAGGAAGTGGTGCAGGGAACCGCCAAGGGGGCATTCAAGAGATGCAAGCCCCCATCTTTTGATGGGAATGGTAATGCTACTGCCGGTCACCGATGGGTGAGGGATATGGAGGCGGTGCTCAATATCAGTGAGTGCCGAGAGGATCAGAAGCTGTAGTTTGCTACCTACTCATTTGTGGACTCGGCCTTATGCTGGTGGGACAATATTGTCCAAGCCGAGGGTAGCAGGGCTGTTGGGAGGATGAGGTGGAGTGAACTGAAGAAGATGGTGATCGAGGAGTTTTATCCTCATAGGGAGCTTGACAAGATTGAGAGAGAGTTCCTACAGCTGGAGGCGGGAACCATAGCACACCAGCAGTATACTACTATGTTCAATGAGATGGCAAGGCTGGTGCCAGATCAGGTGACACCGATGTCAAGGAAGATCAAGAGGTATATCCAGGGTTTGCCAGCAGATATCCGCATGCACATGATCGTCGCCCGGCCGAGTACGTTAAGGTCGGTGGTTGATCTGGTAGGGAGGTTGTATGATGAGGGAGAGGTGGCAGTGGTAGAGGTGAGTAAGAAGGGTGGCGGTGACAGGAACTGGAATGGGAAGCGGTTTGGTCGTGGCAGTTTTACCCCGAGCAACAAGAAGGCAAGGATGGATGATCGGAGGGAAGTGTCGGCATGTATGGGGACTAAGCGGTGTGGTAAGTGCGGGAAGGAACATTCAGGGGAGTGTAAGTGGGGACTGAATCTCTGCTTCAAGTATGGGAAGCCCGGTCATATGGCAAGAGAGTGTGGGGTTGTAAGATGTTATAACTGTGGTGAAGATGGCCATCTGAGCAGGGATTGCAAGAGGCCAAGGGCCGAGAGCTTCGGGGTGAAGAAAGGGGTCGAGAAGGAGGGATCGAAGGCAAAAGCCAGAGCATTCATAATGACCCGAGAGGAGGCTAGGGTGGACCCCGATGTCATGTCAGGTACGTTCCTAGTAAACTGCAACACCCGAAACTTCGGTCAAAATAAAAATAAAAGAAAAGTAATAAAAAGAAGGAAAGAAAAGTTTCTTAAAGAAAACAGAAAAGAGCAAAAGTGGAGGGGGCTTTTGTGTAAAAGTACACAAAAGTCAAAAGTTTACTTTTAAGGGGCATGGCCGCCCATGTTTCGACTGAAACAAAGAAGAAAAGGAGCTGAACTTTGTTTTTCTCGGTTGTGAAGAGAAGAAAGGCTGATTTTCAAAAATTGGTGAGTGTTCTTTGTATATTTGGCTCGGTTTTGTTGGGTTTTCGACCTTAAGACCGATTCATATGTGTTTTATGTGTTCGGTTGCTTGTTTTGCTTGTTTTGCTTGTTTTAGGTGTTTGAACTCTTGTACAAGCAAGTTTGGTGGAGTTTTGCTTGTTTGCTACAATAGGTGAGTTCTAGACCCCGTTTTTTATGTATTTTAAACAAGTTTTGGGGCTGAAAATGCATGTTAAAAGGATTTTACAACTGTTTTATGCTACCCGTATGTTTATGTATGTATACGCTTATGTTCTATGCTTGTTTATATGTTGTGGCTGCTTAGAATGTTAAGTTTATGCTTAGAACAGGTACAAATGCAGATCTAAGTTAGTTTTGATTCTGAAAAATGAACAGGAGGTGGTCATGCGCCCAACAGGGCCCATTCGCCTGAGTTTTGACTTAGAAAATATCCAAGTACAGGTCATGCGCCCAAACAGGGCCCATGCGCCTGGAATTTGCCTTAGAAAACTTTTAAGAAGGGGGTCATGCGCCCCAATAGTGCCCATGCGCCTAAGATTTTGCCTGAAAATGCTAAGTATAGACTCATGCGCCCAAACAGTACCTCGTGCACCCAGCCCTTTTGTTCAGGCGCCTAAGTGTTGGGCATGCGCCTAAACAGTTCATGTGACCAGAAGTGAGCTGAAATGCCTAAGTGTAGGATTCATGCGCCCGAATAGTGTTAATACGCCTAAGCAGGGCTCATGCGCCTGCATAGTGCCCATGCGCCTAAACACTTAGAAAATTTTTTGGAATTTTGGGAAATCAGAATTTTAGGGTTTGACTTGATGTTTATCATTGTTCATTTTATGCATGTTTTTGGGTTGTTCTTGTGTTCCTTATTATGTATCAATTTTATGGCATTACGTGGTGTGAATATATATATATATATATATATATATATATATATATATATATATATATATATATATATATATATATATATATATATATATATATATATATATATATATATATATATATATATTCGTATACGTAAAGTATTATCATTGAAGAAAGTGAAAGATTAATGATTAATGAAAAGAGGAACATGAGAAATGAATGAAAGTCTTGCAAGCGAATGATAAAGGAGGTTCACAACTCATTGAGAGTTGCTAGCTCAACTGTGTGTAATATAGCGTGCGATCTTGGCTAACCCATGAGGGTTCACACACAGGGGGATCAGTCTTGGTGATTAATCCCACAGTGCGAAACGGGTTCCTTGTCACTTAACCCCGATAATGAGGTGGCTGTGTGCCCAACGATGGGGTAAAGTTACGACAGGACCTGAAAATAGTGAAAGATAATGAAAAGTACGAATGCAGACAATAATGAAAGATAATCAAGATTATACCTTGATGTATGTATGATGTATGCTCACGTGCGAAAGTAAAGAAAATACTTTATTGAAAAGGATATTTTCATATATAAATCTTACAAGGTATTTTAAATGCTTTAAAACTAGAACTCACTCAGCAACGCTGACTTTTATGCATTTTCAGTTGGCAGGTAAATGTTGCTGAGGATGGCACGCGGGGGAAGCTACTCGTCAGGGCTAGACTGATATCCGTTCATGCTTAATGATTTTTTTGTAACTAATAGATTATTTTGTAACCCTAACTTACAACAATGTATTATTTTGCAACATTAATTATATGCATGAATGGGTTTTGTTAACTAAATTTCGCTGCAATGTTTTATGAAATGTTTATTATTTTATATAATAATGCTATGATTGTCCAACTGTGAGGTCTCCGGGAACGAGGCCTTACAAAAACCCCACATAGTGCTCATGCGTCTAAGTTGACTTAGAATTTTTCTGAAATTTTGGGAAAATGAAAATTAATGAATAAGCTTTGGAATGTTTTGGTGGTTATGTTTGTTCATATTATGCATGTTGTGGCCTGTTATTGATGTTCCTTATTACGTATTATTACATGACTTTACGTGGTGTGTTAATGCTCTTATACGTAAAGTATTATCACAAAAGAAGCGGAAGATTAAAGATAATGAAAAGTGGAACATAACGAATGAATGAAAGTCTTGCAAGCAAATTTAAAGAGGTTCACAACTCAATAAAGAGTTGTTAGCTCAACTGTGTGCAATGTAGAGTGCGATCTTGGCTAATCCATGAGGGTGTACACACAGGGGGGTCAGTCTTGGTGATTGATCCATACGTGCGAAACGGGATCCTTGTCGCTTAACCCGAAGACTGAGGTGGCTTCGTGCCTAATGATGGGGTATAGCTTATGACAGGATCTAGATAGAAGTGAAAGATAATGAAAAAGTGCGAAATGAACGATGATGAAAAATAATAATGATATTATCAAAATGTATGTATGTTGTGTGATCACGAACAAAAGTAAATGAATGGTTTTTACTAAAGGTAAAGTATTTTATTATTTAAAACTAGAACTCACTCAGCAACACTGACTTTTTATGTATTTTCAGTTGGCAGGTAGCTTGTTGCTGAGGATGGCACGAGGGTGAAGCTACTTGGCGGGCAAAGACTGACATCCATTTCATGCACGATAATAATGCTGTTTTGTAATACAACTAAGTGGTATTTTGTAATCTTTTAAACGACGATGTATTACTTAGCAAATATATTTATTAAAGTATAAAATGATTTTTGATGAATTATTTTGTTGTAATATTTTATCTATTTAATAAATTTTAATATGTTTTAAGGGCCTTACATTCTCGTGATACGTTTTCTTGAATTTTGGTGATTGTTTTGTTGAACAAAGAGAAGATGTTTAAATTCTAAAGAGTTATTGTGTCTGATCATTGGCTGCTAAGTCAGTTTACACAAGTTCAACTTCCAAGTCTGAAATTCAAGGTTTGTTCTTATGCCCCCATTTAATGGGATGATCAAGTTGATTTTGTTTGAATACCCCTTTCGATTGAGGATTGATTCTTGAATCTTGTTGTGGGGTTTGGTTAATTTGTTGTTTATATCATTAAAGAATCAAAATGATCAAGTTACAGCTACCCGATTTGCTTGTTTTGCTTTCGAAATTGAAGCCTTTTTTTAGCGAGAAGTTTAAGGAGAATGATCGTTTTTACATTAACTACAACGTCAACTTTGATAACTAGTCATATATTGTTATTTGTGTTTAGGTTAGTGTGTGTTGTTCCCTTTGGCAGTCATGGCTCCTACAGATAAAATTAACCCCCGAGGTACTTCTGCATTTTCAGTTCTTTCTTTTCTTTATTTTGGTTTCTTTGTATTTCGATTGTGTAGTTCTAGCGTGATTAGGTTCAAAACGACTCCATGAGTCAGTTACTTGCTTGATTTACAGATGTTTGTATTGTGGGCGTTGCGCGTACGCCTATGGGGGACTTCCTTGGTTCTCTTTCATCTTTGTCAGCAACCAAGCTTGGATCTATAGCTATTCAATGTTAGTTTCGGATCTAATCTATAGGCTACCTATTCAATGTTAGTTAACAATTCAATTCAATTCAGTTCAATTATCGTATAACTCTATTCAATAGGTGCTCTGCAAAGAGCTAATATTGATCCACAGCTAGTGCAAGAAGTTTTCTTCGGAAATGTCCTCAGTGCAAATTTAGGCCAAGCTCCTGCAAGACAGGCTGCATTGGGTGCGGGCATACCTGATACCGTCATTTGCACAACTATTAATAAAGTATGTTCCTCCGGGATGAAAGGTAGGTTGCTTCCACCTAGATTCACTTTGATTATGTTATATTATATACTAATCATATGGTATTGGAAAAAGGAATGATATTGTTTCTGTTCTTCCATCTCAGCAACGATGATTGCAGCACAGAGCATTCAAGTTGGTGCCAATGATATAGTAGTGGCTGGTGGCATGGAAAGCATGTCTAATGCACCTAAATATGTGGCAGGGACAAGGTCAACATCCCTTCAATGTTTCTATTTATTTTTTATTCTCATACGTTTGCACTTTATTGAGAAAAATCTTCTCTCTAGATTAACATTTTTGATTTTGAATTTGTATGTAACTAACAGAAAGGGATCTCGTCTGGGACATGATGCTATCATAGATGGCATGATTAAAGATGGCCTATGGGATGTTTACAATGACTTCGGAATGGGAGTGTGTGGTGAGCTATGTGCTGAGACCTACAACATAACAAGAGAAGATCAGGTAGGCTTTTGACATCTATTATTATTCCTTATGTTTCTCTTAGTTAAGCTTGTAACCTTTTACAGAAACAAAAATGAGGGCTAAAAGTATATTAAGAGAGTATGCGCTTGCGCATAGAAAAAGTAAACAATATCCATGTCTTATTTGCATTTCTCCTTCCTTTGACAATTAGCATCATCTGTGTAGAGCTTATATGGCATTTTGCTGGTTTACCTATTTTTTACTAGGACAATTATGCTGTTAGAAGTTGCAATCGTGGAATTGCTGCGCAAAGGAATGGTTCCTTCACATGGGAGATAGTTCCGGTTTGGATCCAAATATTTACTCTGAACAAAATGGTGGCGTTTATAGTTAAATTGTCTAATTATAATCACGGTGTTAGGTGAATGTTTCTGGCGGGAGAGGGAATGCCCCTACAATTGTTGATAAAGATGAAGCATTGTCAAAGGTAATTAGGATTCATCGACACCTATATCACTTATAGAGTTTTGCTCTCACGCCTTAGTAATTACATGTGCTTGGTAAATGAAAATATGAATTTTCGAGCTCAAATTACTTACACTTGATATGAAATAGCATTTCCATGATTTCATGTGATTATAAATTCCCATGATTACTTTTGTATTCTCTGTAGTTTAATGCTACAAAACTGAGGAATCTAAGACCTAGTTTCAAAGTAGAAGGTGGTTCTGTTACTGCAGGCAATGCTTCAAGTATAAGGTATGTGCTCTCTTCATGCTTTTGCACACATTTTTACTTAGTAGTTGGACAGAGTTAAAAATCTGTTGGAAAGTCATGCTAGACTAATAATTTCGGTAATCTAACTGATGGTATCACCTCAACAGTGATGGTGCAGCTGCATTAGTGCTAGTGAGTGGAGAGAAGGCAACAAAACTTGGATTAAACGTGATTGCTAAAATAAGAGGTTTCGCTGATGCGGCTCAGGTAATCATCAAACTCACGCCTTGATTGGTTAGATTATGTGAGGTACTGACATTTAGGTGAATAGGCCCCTGAATTATTTACCACAGCTCCAGCCCTTGCAATACCCAAAGCTATTTCAAATGCTGGTTTGAAGGCTTCTCAAATTGATTACTATGAAATAAATGAAGCATTTTCAGTAAGTATTGATCCATTCTTTCTTTGGCGCCTTAGGTAGCAGTGTCAATGAATTCTCTCTTTGGCCTTTCAGGTTGTGGCCTTAGCCAACCAGAAGCTGCTAGGTATTGATGATGTGAGTCTTCGACTGTCTTTTGGAGTTATGAAATTGATTATCCTCATCATCCTTGTGAACTTTTTATAATTCTCAATTTCCCTACAGAAACAACTTAATGCTCATGGTGGAGCTGTATCTTTGGGGCATCCACTAGGTTGTAGTGGAGCTCGGATTTTGGTAACCTTACTAGGGGTATGTTTATGTTGGTTTGCTTGTTTTTTTTATATGGGTGTGTATTTGCTATATATTGCAAGTGCCACAGGTTTCTCATTCGGTAGAATCTTGATTTTTCATGGGGAATTCAGTTTTACTGTCCAACATCCATGAATCCTACAAATTGAGGATGTCATCTAAAAATGGAAATAGGAAAAATAACTCAACCGTGGCTATGACTTGTATTGTTTCAGGTATTGAGGCAGAATAATGGAAGGTTGGGGGTTGCTGGCATCTGCAATGGAGGTGGAGGAGCCTCTGCTTTAGTTGTGGAGCTCATGTAAGTTTACAAGGATGTTGTTCAAGTATTAGTTACTACTCTAAAATCAAATGGACTCTAGCTTAGTAAGGAAAAGCAATATTGCCCCATGAGGATGATAAATAAATAGTACAGAGTAAATCCTATAAACCAAAGCAGTTCTGACAGAGATAAGGACTACAATAACAGTTTGTACAAAATTGATATTCCTAATATGTTATTGTAATCTGAATTCTGTTAAGTAAAACTCATTGCTTGTATGTATGTCTTAGTGACAGACATAGAGATTTAATGTGAAGGTAGGGGACTAAAAGTGAGACAGAACCTTGAGTAAACTAATGTGTTCTGTATATCATTTTGTAGAGTTGGTAAGGATAAAATATAGAATTCCTTAAGCAACTAGAAAATGTCAGTACTAGATTCACTACAGAACTCCTATATTTTGATTCACTACAGACACGCTTAGGATGCTCCACAAATTGAGGTAACACTGAAGGATAATCTGATATAAAAAACGTAAAGTTTAAGGTTCTTGAAGGAGGGATTGTAGGATATGAGTTTGGGTGTTTTAGATTGTACTACATCGCTAATAGGATGATTGTTAATTACTTTGAGATTTCATTGAGAATTTCTTGTATTGCAGGCCAAGTGTACGGACCCTATCCAAGCTGTGAGGACACTGTGGTGTATGTCTAGCTTAGCTGCTAGTTGCAAGATGTGTTTCTTCGAAAATGTTGTAATAAAGCACTAACTTTGTATTTCAAAGTTACCTTTTGACATAATGTAGTGCATCTTATGTTTATTTGAACTTTGTTTTTACTCGGCTGTTGCAAACCTGTTCCCTCCTGCACTGGTTGTTAACGGGTAATGAAGTTGGCGCTAAATATAATGAATACATAAAGTTGCAAACTAAATATGGGCTAATTGGTACCATAGCTAAATTAGTAGAAGTGATATTATCCTTGGGACGACTAGTTGATAGGGAATTATTATAGTTGATCTCGTGTCGACTATAGTTGTGCGCTTGCTGTAACATTGTTGTGTGGAAAGTGGCAAGTGTATAAATGCAACTCTCTCTTATAATTGTTTGGCAGTCCATGCACATCGAGTTGTGTGTAAATAAATCACTAGCATACGTAATTGTGTATCACATGGTTTGAAAAAATAAAATATAATTAAAATTGTTACATAATGTTTTCAATTTTTTTTGTTGCAAAAGTAATTAAACATTACATACAAGAAAGAAAAAAATATATGTTATTAATTACAAATCTTTAAAAACCTCTTTGGAAGCAATATTTTGGATGTTTTCATTGAAAGTTCACCCTCACTGGCCATATTATAATTTTAAGAGTTGCTCGTCTTGTAACGCACTAACCGTGTGTAAATATCAGTTGTTGCAATACAATTTAAGGCTTGAAAAGGATTATCTTTGGCTCTTGTTTATGGTCATTGCAAAACAGAGAGCAAGTGAAAACTGTCGTTTTTAAAACTTGAAAGAAAGTCTTCTGTCTATAGCTATCAATGAAATCTGTGATATAAAAGTTTGTCAAGTACAAAAATAAAAAACATAAACTGAAAGATTGTTAGGAAAATGAGTACCATGTTAGAAGAAGATGGGTCAAGCATAAAATAGTAGGAGTCATTATGTCATTGTGTGTTGAACAGTTTGATGAAAGTATAGCTGACAGTATAAGCAAATGAAATAGTCATAAATTTTGAATAAGTATAATCAAGGTGTAATAATAATGACGAATTCCAATTAGATCTTAAAAGAATGTATAAATTCCATGTTTGTTTAATATTATACATGCTTTAAAAGGAAGAATCAAACTTGTACATTGTGTTCAAGGACTTTTACCCCTCTTGTACATCTTCTATCATTAACTATCATATCAGGCATCAATTGTAATCACTTAACTAATAAGAGAATAATCGACGAGAAATTATCAATATAAAATAAATATAAATAGGTTACGCAGTTATCATAGGATCAAATGTATAATTTGTTTTTATAATCAAGTGTATTGTTATATTTGCATGTAGTTCATTAACATTGTGGTAAATAAATGTGCACATGCATGGGTATTTGCCTATGATTATTTGTTAAATCTAAGTACCAAATTAAGTGATGTTGTTTTAACATAAACATGTCAAAATGAGTTACTGGTTTCTTAAAAATGTCATTTTGACTAAACAATACCTTATGCCATTTTGAGATGCATAACAAACGTATGCATAACAATCAATAACTAAGAGATAGGGATTAAAAAATAGAATCCAGACGATACCATAAGCAAAAGTTTGATCTCAATAAAGTTGCAAACACTTAACTCAAAATGTCATTCTTCTGACTTATGCTTTTTCAGTTTTTTCTAACTATTCTATTAGCTTACCTATATACTCTTGGATATTAGAAATAACTAGTATTAAGCCCCATGCGTTGCGATGGAGGGCGTAAAGTCATGTCAAGTAGCACTAATTCCAAACCATCAACAACGACCACCAACATTGCAAAACTCGTATTAAAAAAGAAATAAAAACGGGAAAAATAAAACCAAACGGAAAGTAAACGTAAAAATGTTGAACCCCGCACGTGAAGCGTAAAACATTAAAACGAATAACTAAGTCGATCTAAGACTTGCGTGTTGTAAAAAGAGCCATTAAACGGGGGGAAAGTAGCCGTAAAAACGTTGAAAACACGCGCAAGTTGTGGCTGTTTACTCGTAAAATTTAAATCGAAATGTAAAACGAAAAATTTGTAAAAGATGAAAAGTATACGGAACCAAAGTGGAAAGTGAAAATATGTAAAGGTTAAGTTGTAAAAGATGTAAAAGTATTGGTTTAAAACTTAAAAGTAAGAAAATTATAAAAGAAAAAAAATAAAAAAACAAAATTCGGTACAAGTCACTAATGCTTATGTACAGCTCATAAGGTACAAATAAGTTGATAATTAGTAATATATATGTATAATAAATAAAGTCTACACCAATTACTTGTACAACTATTTAAACCCAATGTACCATTATAGAGTCTAGGCCAATTATGAATACAATTATTCTTTAATGCTCATACAAAATTACTAATCAGTATAATATAAATTAAAGGCAACAATCATCTCAAATTCTCAATAGTTAAAGATTTCTTAAGAATTTAAAATTTGAAAAATCCAACTATATATTAAAAATTACCTCTCTACAAATTAAGGGCATTCATGGTTATGCTTGGTATGCTCTTTCATAAATATGTATAATCATGTAATCAAAATGCGATGCGCATTTAATAAATGAACAATACGAAGGTGCCTACGGGAGTTTTTCTCACTAATTTAAATCTTCTATATGTCATTGTTTGGGCATTTTATACCAAATTGTCAAATGAAAAGTGGGTTAAGCAAGCTATTTTGGAGTTCATTAAGTGGTAACAACAAAATGTAATTTCAAATGATTTTCTGTTTGCAAAAGTAATACAAAGGGAACAGTGATGACCATACCTACACTTCTTAAACTTCAAAACACGCCTGTCCTAGCAAATTAGCAATTGCGATTTCGTAGTGAGTATATGATAGATATCTGTTAGATGAACCAAATGATAGTTACTTTGGTGCTCAAAAGTGTGCAATACCGAATAATATATAGAAACTAGAAAGTGACCATAAGGTCCAATAACCAAAATGCACTGCGCTTTTGTGTTTCTGAGTCACATTTCTTGCAGCTTCTTGCAGTCAAAATACTCGAGCCACGCAACAGCAACGTGCACCAATTAGCTACTCTGAAGTCATGTACACTAAGTTCACAAACTTTCATTTTACCGCCAAACAAACATATCTTAAATAAATTTTGTATGTATAGCCAACAGAGAAAGATTAAAAATCAAGCGCAACAAACTAGAATGAAGAATAAACAAAAATGAAGAAAATCAAAAGCCATAAACAACTACGAACATGAACATTAGAGTAAGAACTTAGGGGTAAATAACAAATCACAGTACATTGACATCATAAATTAAATCTGTAAATCAATGCATCAATCTAAAATAAATCCAGCAAGAATGAATTCCAATCTAAGCTGTGAAATTTTGAGTGTAGAAAAGGAACCTGTTGCGATACAAAGTCTTGGGAGGATGGTGGTGAATTTAGATTTTCCTCGTCCTCTGAGACTTTACTTATCAAACTTTAAAAAGCACCATCCCAACAGATCTTAGAACAAATTATGTCAATGTGTTTCTTCATAATCATACCAGATCGAACAACAAATTTGATAATAAGATTAGAGCCAGCATCAAAGGCAAAAAATACTATTGATAACTGTTGAAAATTAAACTTCACTCAAGATCAAGAACTTCAATTCAAAACCCCAACGATTACAATAGAAAAATGAGAACTCAAGTTTTTGGATGATTTGTGAATTATTAGATCATCAACTCAATCATCTCGGACCCTATATATACTTACAGACCCCAAAGGTTATTAACAACCTATTAACAACCATACAAAAAGAAAAACACAATAACACCAGAACTAATTGATATGGACACAATTAGACCCTGAACTTGTAAACAAAAACAAACTAAAGAAACCAACTCTTCCGAAGCAAAATAACCTTCGGAAGAAAACTTAACCTTCGGAAGAAACACATTAACCTTCGGAAGAAATACTTGAACATCAGCTTGGCTTCGGAAATAAACTTGATTTGACTTTAATATCTCACAATCTCCACCTTAAAATCAAATCAAGACTCTAATCAATACCCAAAACATCCAAGCAGCAAGTATCATCAAGTTGAATCCCCAACTCAAGAACACCACCAAGTACCTCAAACACACATCCTGAGATTGATTCACCTTCCACCAGAACTGGACTACCTGTCACATGCTGCCCAAAGAGAATACCACTCTCTTCAATTCCATTCAAAATTCTCAGAACACATTCAGCAGCAACCCAGTGAGCTTTACCTTGATCAACTTCACAACTACTGATCAAACTCACTGCATCTCCTAGACCAGATCTAGTACACACCATCACATACATCAAAGTATATGAACTTCCTTGAAACTTTAGGATGCAAACCTTATCCCCCTTTTCTTCAGTGTAAACCTGGCTTTATATCTAGGGCCTTCTCCCTTTAGGACACCCTCCTTGTCCTTATATAGCCACTTACAAGAGACTAGTTCCTGTCCTTGAGGCTTATCCACCAGCATCCAAGTCTTATCCTTGAATAGAGAGTCTATCTCTGCTTCTGATGCTATGCTCCACCTCTTTTTTTCAATTGAAGCACCTGCATCCTCACAAGACAATAGTTCATCTAAACAATCTGTCTCAACACTCAAAAATGCTATAATCGAGATATTAGCTCCCTCTCTACACCTCAAAGGAACCACAACATGCCTTCCGGGCCTATCTCTAGCCACACCAGGACTAGGCTGCTCCACCTCAACATGAACCTTACCTTTCTCAAGTTCTACTTGATCATTATTAACCATCCCAGGCTGCCTTTCAACTTCAGAAGTTTTAGAATACCTTCAGAAGCTCGAGGAATGCCTTTGGAAACTTTAGGCTCCACCTCAACTTGAACTCCTCCTTGTTCAGACTCACTAGTAGATGACTCATTATCACCACTACACAAGACATCCTTGAACATTAGGTCTTCCTTGAACACAACCTTTCTACTCACCAAAATCCGCGTGCTGCCACCTTCTATTTTCCATAACCGGTACCCCTTACCACCTTCTGAGTACCCAAGAAAGACACATTCCACAGCTCTAGGTTCTAATGTTCCTTGGTTCAAATGCACATATGCCACAGGCCCAAACACCCTCAAGTCACTATAGTCCTGTTTGACACCAGTCCAAACCTCCATAGGAGTCCTCATTCCCAATGCTGATAATGGTGACCTGTTTACCAGATAAGCAGCAGTCACAACAGCCTCTGCCTAAAACTCTTGTGGTAACCCAGAACTTGAAAGCATACACCTTACCTTGTCAATCAAGGTTCTATTCATCCCCTCAGCTAACCCATCCTGCTGAGACATACCTGGTAAAGTTAATTGCCTAACTATACCAAAACCTTTACACAACTAATTGAATTTTGTGTTACAAAACTTCAATCTATTTCCTGTACTTAACCTCTTAACCTTCTCCTTAGTCTGAGTCACCACCTGCACCTTCCACTCTTGAAAGTTCTCAAGAGCTTCACTCTTGTGCTTTAACACATAGACCCACACTCTCCTTGAGAAATCATCTATGATGGACAAGAAATACCTAGCACTACCCAAAGACTCAGTCCTGGCAGGACCCCAAAGATCTGAGTGTACATACTCCAAAATTCCTTTGGAAGAGTGCTTGCCACCACCATTCTTTACCTTCTTTGGCTTTCCCATCATATGATCTTCACCGAGGTTAGTATCACACCGATTGAGTTTACCAAGAATATGTTGTTTCTCTACCTCAACCAACCCTTGGCCACTTTTGTGATCCAGCCTCTGAACCCACAGAGCTGTCTTACTACCTAAAACTGCAATGGTTTCATCTTTCTTTAAGGCTTTACCATCTAAAAGATAAATGTTGTTATCCACCCTTCTGCCTGATAACACCACTAAAGCACCCTTTACAACCTTGGCTTTACCTAATTTTAGACTAACATGATACCCTGATCCTTCAAATGTACCCAGAGACAACAAGCTTCCCTTTAAGCTAGGGACATACCTCACTTCCTTAAGATCCACCTGCATCTCATTCCTCAACTTGAAATTTACTGAGCCAATGCCAACTATCTTGCATTGTCTTTCATCCCCCAGCTTTACAGTTCCAAGATCTTAGAATTTTAATTCACTAAAGAACTCTTTTACAGGTGACATGTGAAATGAACAGCCAGAATCTAGCACCCAACCATTAGACCCAACTTCTGATGAAATAGCTAACACATCAGCACTATTATCGCTTTCAGATGAATCATCTTGAGACAAATGATGATGTGACTTATTATTGCTAGACTTACTAACTTTCTTTCCCTTCCACTCTGGGCAATCCTTTTTCAGGTGTTTCTCTGATCCACACACAAAACATTCCCTCCCAAACTTGAACTTGGATCTTGGTGCTCCCCTGTGTCTTTGATTTCTCTGCTCAGTCCTTCTTCTTACTACCAGCCCCTGACCCTCTTCATCATTAGGGTCAAACCTCTTTTAGAGTTCTTTGGAATTCAGAGCAGCCAGAACATCTTCCATTATCAATGTTTCTCTCCCATACATGAGAGTATCAATAAAATGCTCACATGACTCAGGCAATAAGGCTAAGAATATGATGGCTTGATCCTCATCATCAAGTTCAACCTCAATGTTCTCAAGATCCAGGATCAACTTATTGAATTCATCTGTATGTTCTTCAATCATCTTATTGGATCTCATCTGAAATGTGTACAACCGTTTCTTCAAGTAAAGATGGTTCGCCAGAGATTTGGTCATGTAGAGCGCCTTTAATTTAGACCAAATTCCAGCCACTGTCGTTTCCTTGGCTACCTCCCGTAGAACTCGATCCCCAAGACTCAAAATGATTTCTCTATGAGCCTTTTCCTTGATTTCTTTCTTCTTTGCTGCAGACAAATGGGCAGGAAGATGATCTTCCCCCCTTGGTGCATTAACTACTCCGTTATGCACTAATAACACTCGCATCTTCACCCTCCATAACCCGAAATCATTCTTTCCATCGAATTTCTCCAGTTCGAACCTCGTTGACGCCATTCTCTTCATCATTTGAACTGCCCTTCGAACTACGGATCTTGAACCAATTAGACGATCAACCCTACATTCCGACGAGATCACTTCCTTCTTCGAATTGAGTCGTTCTCCACCTTGGCTCTGATACCACTTGTTGAAAATTAAACTTCACTCAAGATCAAGAACTTCAATTCAAAACCCCAACGATTACAATAGAAAAATACGAACTCAAGTTTTTGGATGATTTGTGAATTATTGGATTATCAACTCAATCATCTCGGACCCTATATATACTTACAGACCCCAACGGTTATTAACAACCTATTAACAACCATACAAAAAGAAAAACACTATAACACCAGAACTAATTGATATGGACACAATTAGACCCTGAACTTGTAAACAAAAACAAACTAAAGAAACCAACTCTTCCGAAGCAAAATAACCTTCGGAAGAAAACTTAACCTTCGGAAGAAACACATTAACCTTCAGAAGAAATACTTGAACATCAGCTTGGCTTCGGAAATAAACTTGATTTGACTTTAATATCTCACAATAACATTAATCGTTTGAAATCGCAAAAGTAGATTAGAGAAGGAGAATCACAGAATAGTACTTTTTATATTTTAATCATTATTTCTTATCTCTTCTACACTCACAACCAGTTTTAAAATATCAAAAAACTAGCTTTAGTAAACACGTGTATTACACGGGTTGAATAAATAAAATATTAAATATAATAAAATTTTACTTAATTGTAAAACGATATTCTAAGATATGATATGATTTAAATTACGTAGTAGTAAAAACTATAAGTAATAGAACAACGATATCAAATTTTTAATTTTTTTAAAAAAAATCAAACATTTTGTTTAAAAAATTGTCATTTTTATAAATATCCTTATTATAACTCCCACTTTTAATTATTTTTGGTTTATAAAAAATTTACTTTTTAAAAAAACTAAATTTAAAATTTTTCATATTTTTAAATAAGTTTGATGTTTTTAAAAAAATATTTTATAAAAATTTATTTCTTTAGAAATAACATTAATAAAAAGATATTTTTCTTAGTTTACTAGAAAACCATTTTTAATCTAAAAAAGACTTAAATAATATTATTTGTAATTAAGGTAATTATTTAACAGGAGAGAGAAGCGAGAAAATTTTTGTGAGAATGAATATGGTGTTGACATGTGTCCTTAATAGTTATCCTCTTATTAGAATAGAAGGATTTATAATTATGGAGGTTGTACCATGTTTTTGGGGAATCACAGTACAATACCCATAAATTTTCTTTCAGCTTCAATCACAACCACTCACAACTATCCCCTACAATATAGGACACACACTCACATCAAAATGAGAAACTTACTATGAATGCTCTTAGGGGAATATAATCTGGATGTGTGTTTTATTTGTTTATGTTCTTGGGGCATGTTTGTCATTAGGTTTGGTCATGAGCTGATGTTACTTTTTATTATTATTTATGTATTTCTTACACACAAAGTTTGTAACTTGTATTTACACAGCACAAACTTTTGTTCTTATTAAACCTACGAACTCTCAAGATTATGTTGAAACTTTCAAGTCTATCTTTTGTTGGATCGGTAGATATAAGAACTTCTATATACCAGTAGATAATAACTGTAGAATATTTTTTAGCTACTAGTATCAAACGCATTGAATGCAATACTTGAATATAAATAACACAATGGAGTTCTTTGTAGTATTCATTTGATTATATTGCATTGATTACAAAAGTTGTAATAACAAAACAAGTCTGCAAAATAGCTTACCTTAAAACTATACAAGAAAGTGTTAACAATATAAAAGCTAAACACTAGAACAAATCTTGATCGTTTATTCTAGGTTTAGGATCAATGACATGCTATAGTAATTGATCTTACACACTATGAGATACCACGGATGTGTAAATTGGTTACAAACAACTATACAATGCATACAAGAAATTACTTAAGCAGATCTTTGGCAATTGTAATGTTATAGTAATTCCACGACTCTTCAGTACTGACTTATAGTCTACAAAAGTAATGATTAAATATATACAATTGCTAGTTAATAGATGTAGTGTATGTGCTGATTCATAGTTGTAAAATAGATAACCTAGTAGATAAAGTCTTTGGCAGACAGACTTATCTTTGACACTTGGACAATATCAACGCGAGCTATTCAAAACTTAGTATTGGTAGCTTCATCTTTCGATATCTCAATAGATTCCACATAGGATGATGCTACCAAAACTAGTTACTTTATCCATATAAGCATTTACTTAATGATTGTTTAACATATCTCACCCCTTTCATCCTTTGGTGGATTATGAAGAAGGGTGCTCACTAACTCTTTTAGATTGTGCTGAGAGTCTAAGTAGATCAAATTCATTCACTTGTATTCTTCCAGCAACTGAGAAGGATAAGGTGTAGGAATTAGTGTTGGCATCATAGCTCTAAGTTATATTTTAGTCATGAACATCCAATAGAGCTATGTAAAGAACATTTTCTTCTACTAGGAATTAGGAATTAGTCACCACCATTTTCTTCCACTTCAACATTCTTACCAATTTCACCCTCATAATAAATACCATAGACTTGTATCTTGCGGGCATGTCTTCATACTCCTTGATGAGAGAGAACATTTTTTCTAATTCTTGGTAGTCAAGTTGAAGTACCTCCAGTTTTATAACATAAAAAGACCTTGATCCATCGCTTCTCTTGATAAATTACTTTTAGATTTCAGATTATATTCCTATTTAGTGATCATAACTTGTTAACTTTCAGAGGGATTTATTTCTTTAGAATCTAAGGATTCACTTTCAGAGGCATTATTAGATTCATTAGGCTTGTTCGTAAATTGTTTGATCATGTATGGTGCTGAGCTATGACCAATCTCATCTACTCTGAGATCACGTTAGGGAGATGATGGTTGAACATTTTATGGTGGAGATTGTTGGACTAGAATGGGGGATGAATCAGTTGATTCTACTGATGAAGCTGATTGTTATGATGGTTGTGGTTGATGAGATTTAGATGGTTGAATAGGAGAAACCTTAGTTATGGGTAATGGCTAGAAAGGTATAGAACTTTAGAATATAAGACTTGTCTTTATTTTCTTCTATATTCAGATGCATGTCTTGCCTTCTCAAGATGTTCTTTGTATATCCTCGTGACTTCGTTTTAAACCTACCTAGTCTTAGAGTTTATCAGCTAGGTTTTTAAGTCTTGCCTAGTCAGATTAGATATCTTAATATATTAAAGCATACTTATTAATCTCTTCAGTATGCTACTTTGCCAGCTGCTGGTTGGTGGTAAAATAGGTGTTCTTGATAATATCATACTCTCCATGTTGAATTGGTTCATATGCAAATAAAGGAGAGTTAAGAACATCTTTTCCAAACTCGAGATGAAATGCTGAAGCGAGCATAGGAGTAGGAAACTTGTTTTCTCATTTCTAGTTCCAGAAGTTCTTAGAATTTTTATAATCTGCTCTAGAATGTCTAGAGTCAAATCAAGGATTTTGTTCTTTGAATCAAAATAGTTAATTACTCTATTTTCCCATTTTACTCCATACTCTCCTATTTCTTCAATGTATCCGGCAACAACTACTTTTGTTCATTTGATTAGTATTTCTTGTATTACTATGATCTATTTTCCTCTGACCAACTTTTTGTGCATGATCTTTTATTTTTATTCTCACGACTGATGAAAGTGGTCTGTATCATCTGAAATTGTTCTTTAAGAAGGGGGAGAGCCTGCGTCTTTAATTCGAAGATAGGGCAAAGCAACTGTACTAGATTTTCTAGATATTGTTCTTTTCATTTTCTTTTGGTCATCCTCCAATGCAGCTTTAGCTTAGGTTTTACTTGGAAGCCCATCAACTACAATTCTTCTTTTGATTTGTTTTGATTCTTTCAATAATAGTAGACATACTCATTGGTTCTACTTGCTTACTAGAGAAACCATGGTACCTTAGATGCATCTTCATCTATATTTTATCGTCACCAACCTTTCTAACTTTCTACACTCTCTTCTTTTTAGCTTCTTCTATTTTCTTTCTCTATAACTTTGCTACTTCCTTTATCTCAGCCAGAGTTAGAGTTATCAACTTAGACTTTATTTCAGTCAAACTTCACTATATCACTTCATCAAAACTAATATTTCTTTGTTCAAGTTGGATTTCCAAATTGTATTTTGTAAGGCCCCGTTCCCGGGACACTTACAACTGGACATTCATAGCGTAAAATATTTAAAACATAACATTCGCAGAGGAAAATATATCTTTTCATTAATAAGTAAACTAGTGTCAAAATATCATGTCATTTCATTTACATCTCAAAAATGTATTAATACAACAACATTCCAAAAATATAGATGTCATACTTGAACTATCCCAGTAGCTTCCATGTCAATACCCGCACCTCCTCAGCATCATCAATTACTTGCCAACTATTATGCATACAAAAGTCAGCGATACTGAGTGAGTTCTAGCTTTTATAATAAAATACTTTACTTATGTTTAAACATTTCCTTTACTTTCTTATATGAGCATACATCATACATACATCTTGATAATATTTATTTAATATCTTTCATCATTGTTCATGCTTTTGTTCATTCATCATTATCTTTCACTATATCTAGATCAATGCCATATGCTAACCCCCCAACATTGTGCATGAAGCGAGTAGTGTGCCGAGGCTTATAAATAAGGCCCCATACATTGTGCACGAAGCGGGCAACAGTACCGGGGTAAAGCGACAAGGATCCCGTATCACTTGGTCAATCTCAAGGATTGAATCCCTGAAGCGCATCCTCATGGGCTAGCTAAGCCGCGCCTCAGTTGAGCTAACAACAACATGGTTATGCCCCTCCATTCATTTTGATTGCAAGACTTTCATTATTTCGTTACATTCCACTTTTCATTATCGTTTTGTTTCACTGTCATTACGTAATACTTTACTTACATATACATAACATACCAAGTAAAGTCATATCATAAAACATATCATTTTGAAAACCGTTTAAATGCAAAAAGATAACATAACACATATAACAGCAGGTCATGCAAAAACTTAATCCATACGAGTAACAAACCTCGCACAAGAACTTCCTGTCGCGCGAGAACCTTACTATGGTCAAACCCTGCACATCAAGTCAAAATAGTCATGCAAAAACCTACTGGTCACACGAGAACATACTTATCACGCGAGAACTTCACCAGATTTGAAATTCTAACCATACAATCCTACCTACATGCGCGAAAACATACAGATTTCCTGCCTAAACACAACTTATCGCATCTAAGGCTATTCTATCATACTTAACACCATAAACAATATCATCACAAGCATAAACAAGCATTTTAGTAAGCATAATAGCCCTAAAACGTAAAAACTTGCATAAAAGGGGCTAGAAACTTGCATCTTAAAGATCTAGCACCGACACAACTTTCCCAAGAGTCCTTTTCCGAACGAAAACTACACATTCACGTTTTACATCCATCAATAATTGTTTCTTAGCACATAACATGAGTTACTACACGAGTTACATACCTTAAACACTTCGATTCTTCACTTTCTCTCTCTACACAAACGCTTTCTCTCTCTACCAGTAGCACTTTTCACGCGAATAATGGGGTTAAACGGGTCTTCTCAGCAATTTATACCCAGTTCAAGTTTTCGCTTGGGGTTCTCGCGCGAAAAGTCTTTTTCGCACAAGAACCTTTTCTGCCTTCATTTCTTGAAATATTTGGGCTGTTACAAGTCTTCCCTCTTATTTAGGTTTCATCCCCGAAACCTGTTAGTCCTTAAATAGCTGCGGATAGTGCCACCTCATATCCTCCTCAGTCTTTCATGTAGACTCTAACCCTTTTCTGTGCTTCCACTATACTCGCACAAGTGGAACCACTTTATTCCTTAAACGCTTCTCTTTCCTATCGAGAATGGCCACCGGCTGTTCACGTAATTCAGCCGTTCGTCCACCTAGATATCCTTAAGTGGCATGATTACCTCATCATCTGCCAAACACTTTCTCAAATAAGACACATGGAATGTTAGATGTATTCCACTGAGCTCAATGGGCAGCTCTAACTTATAAGCCACCTTTCCTACCATTACGATGATCTTGAATGGCCCAATATACCTCGGGCTCAACTTCCCTCGTTTTCAAACCCTGATATTTCTTTCCAGGGAGATACCTTCAACATTACCCTATCCCCCACTTGGAACTCAATCGGTCTTCTTCTCTTATCAGCGTAGGACTTCTGCCGATCCTTTACCACTTTCATAAAGGCCTTGATCTTTTCCAACTTTTTCGTCGTGGCCTCGATCACTTCAATACTCCCTAATTCCTTCTGCCCAATGTCTCCCCAACATATAGGCGTTCAACACTTCCTACCATACAACATTTACTAAGGAGGCATACCAATGTTGGCATGGTAACTGTTGTTGTATGAAAATTCTTCTAACGGTAAGTGTTTATCCCAACTTCCTCCAAAATCGATAACACAAGCTCTAAGCATATCCTCCATTGTTTGTACCGTTCTTTCCAACTGACCATCCGTCTGTGGATGATAAGCAGTACTGATGTGTAACCTCGTCCCCATTGCATCGTGGAATTTCTTCCAAAGCTTGGATGTGAATCGAGTGTCCCTATCAGAAACAATGGATACTGACACACCATGACGGGCTACAATTTCCTTGATAAATAGGTTCACCAACCTTTTTGATGTTTAAGTCTCTCGGATTGGCAAAAAGTGGGCACTTTTTGTCAAGCGGTCTACTATCACCCAAATGGTATCACATCCTCCCGCCGTACGAGGCAATTTCGTGATGAAGTACATTGTGATGTGTTCCCACTTCCATTTGGGTGTATCCACAGGTTGGATTTTTCCATATGGTTTCTGATGTTCTGCCTTTACTTGCAAACAAGTTAGGCACTTATTCATATACTCCACCACGTCACGCTTCATCCCCAGGCACTAATAATCCTTCTTCAGGTCATGATACATCTTGTGATGCCAGGATGAATGGAATACCAAGTTTTGTGGGCCCCATCCATAATCCTCTCCCTCAGATCCCCGTAGCGAGGAATCCATATCCGCGTGAATCGGGTTCTAATACCAAGATTGCTCTCCCCAAAATTCGATATCTATCCCTTCAATCACTCAGAGTTGATCCTATCATCCTTTAGTGCCTCATACTGAAACTTCCTAATCTAACCCATGACATCGGGCGTCACAATCAGCTGGCAAGCCTTCACCGGAATCGGTTCAGGTTGTTCCTTTAGACTAAGGGCATTAGCAACCACGTTCGCCTTGCCCGGATGATAGTGAATTTCGCAATCGTAGTCCTTGATCAACTCTAACCATCTTCTTTTCCTCATGTTAAGATCCTTTGGTTTGAAGAAATACTTTAGGCTCTTATGATCTGTGAAGATAGGGCACTTCGTCCCGTACAAGTAGGGCCTTCTAATTTTCAACGCAAAGATCACTGCCGCTAACTCCAAGTCATGAGTAGGGTTGTTAATCTCATGGATCTTCAACTGTTGGGATGCATAGGCTATAACCTTACCTCGTTGCATCAACATGCAACCTAAGCCTAAATGCGAAGCATCCAAATATACTACCAAGTCATCATTCCCTTCAGGCAACATCAAGACAGGTGCTTGAGTTAACCTCGTCTTCAAGTCTTGAAAGTCACCCTCCTGAGCTGAATTCCATTCAAACTTCACATCCTTATGAGTCAACTTAGTCAACAGAGATGCCACATTAGAGAAGTCTTGAATAAATCTCCTTTAGTAACCCGCCAAACCTAATAAACTATGGATCTCAGATGGCGTCCTTGGAGATTTCCATTGCATAACAGCTTCGACTTTCATAGGGTCCACCATCATCCCTTCGGGATTAATCACAAGGCCAAGAAATTGGACCTCTCGAAGCCAAAATGCATAGTTAGAGAACTTCGCGTACAACTTCTCGTTTTGAAGTGTCTCTAGTACTTCCTTAAGATGACAGGCATGCTCCTCCTAGCTCTTGGAGTAGATCAGTATATCATTGATGAATACGATCACCGATCTGTCTAACATCGGTCGACATACCCGATTCATGAGGTCCATAAAGGCAGCCAGCGCGTTGGTTAAACCAAATGACATCACAAGAAACTCGTAGTGTCCATAACACGTACGAAAAGCTTTCTTAGGGATATCCTGCTCCTTCACCTTCAGTTGATGGTAGCCTAATCGAAGGTCTATCCTCGAGAACCAACTAGCACCCTGAAGCTGATCGAACAAGTCGTCAGTCCTCGGCAATGGATACCGGTTCTTCACAGTCAACTTGTTCAGCTCACGGTAGTCGATGCACATCCTCATACTACCATCCTTCTTCTTCAAAATGAGACTAGAGCACCCCACGAAGAGATACTAGGTCGGATGAACCCCTTATCCAACAACTCTTGCAACTGAGTCATCAGTCCCTTCATCTCAGAGGGAGCTAGACGATACGATGCCGTAGTAATAGGTTGGGCTCCAGGTTGTAGATCAATCTGGAACTTGATCTCGCAGTCAGGCGGTAAACCTGATAGATCTTCCGGAAATACTTCAGGGAAGTCACACATGACTGGTACGTTTGACAATCGGGGTACTAACACATCCACATCTTTCACATAGGCTAGATAGGCACCACATCCATGCCTCATACACTTCTCAGCCACAGTCATCAAAATCACTCTTGGGACCATACGAACTCTATAGCCATAAATCATCATCGAACTCCCATCGGACGCGGTCAGTTGAATCATCTTCTTGCGGCACACGATATTAGCCTTATAGGCTGCTAGCCAATCCATCCCTAGGACTACATCAAACCTGCCTAAGGTCATCACAAACAACCTAGCAGAGAACCTATGGCTTTCCAGCTCTATATCACAATCCTCTATCGTATCAGTTATCCTGGTAGACTTACCAATGACAGTTTCTGTATCAAAGGGCTCATCAATCTTTCTACTCCGAACAGGCAACTTATCTAAGAAGGTGCATTGACCGGGTTTATGATCAGTGCAACAGTTTCACAAGGTGGGAGAGTTAATAACACTTAGCAATTCAAAATAGGAACTAGTTGGAGTGAAACAAAGAACACAAGTAAGAAGAACAAGAACAATCAAAAGTGGTTTTCAAGAATGATGTGTATTGAACTTAAGTTCTTTTTCAAGTGTTATAAAGCTTATCTAAATTACAAGACTTGAGACACTTTTTACTACATCCTACATCCGGCCATACTTTGAATGCTAGCTGGAAACACTAATCTAGACAACAAGATCAATGTAGAGTCAAAAGGCAGATTGCCTTTTGACTAGTGACTATGACATGACATAACTCACATCCTAATCTATTACAAAAAGGATAAAAGGTACAAAAGTAGAAAGTTACAGACCAATGACCATAATCTACGGTTGACAAAAGCATCGACCTTTTCACCAACTCATATAAGTTGGTGAATCTTCAGAGTGGCAGTAGAAAGTTGTTCAGCTTTTGTCAAAAGGTGATCAGAGAAAGTATGTCTTCTCTGTCTTAGGAAGAAATCAGTCTTTGGCTTCGGAAAACTTTGTCTCTTGAAGCTTCGAAAGACTTCATCTTTGGCTTTGAAAGATTTTATCATTTTGCTTTGGAAGATTTTACACTTAGCTTATTTCCTTTGAGTAGTGTAAAACTTACAAAGTAACTTTACTCTGTACTTCATTCATTCATGCTGAGAGCTCTTTGGATGCTTTAGTTGCATCAGCCTTTAAGTATAAACCTTACAAACTCCCCCTAGGCTGATGCTACCAAAACAGAAGAGATTACTCATCTATTGACAGTCCTCATCAGGATAAAGACCATTCCTTTCTTCATCATTTGGTCAAGATCCCTCAAACTCTCAAGTATCTCCTTATATCATAGAGATCATGCAGAGGAAGATCAAGTATGTCTTGCCAGAAGTAAATATCTTGACCTACTTGATCTCTAAAGACATACCATCTGTTCGGATTAGCAACAAAGATAAGAGGCTCTACTTGAATAGGAGTTGGATGAGCAGCCTCTTCTTGATCACCCTCAGGATGTTCTGACCAATCCTAAGGTGTAGAGGTGGATGCCTTGGACTTCTTCTTATTCTTCTTCTTGTCCCTTCTAATAGCCATCCTTTTCCTCTTTATTTATTTCAACGGAGAAGACTGGCCTTCAGCACTAGGTTGTTCTTGTGTGTCTTTCTCAGTTGGGTCCTCTTTCCTCACAGGTTCAGAAGGAGAAGGATTAGGACCTTGCTATGGATCAGAAAATGAAGTTGGTTGTGGTCTAGCACTAGGTCCAGGTTGGTTGTCTCTTGTGGTTCAACCTTGACCCCAACTTCAGGTGCAGCCTGACTTAGTGGAGAATGCATGTAGAAGCCTCTCGAAGATTAACATTTAGTCTTTATTGTCTTTATTAATAGTTTTGTCATAGTTTAGGGACTTATTTGTAAATATATGTTCCTTTTTCTTTTCTTTGATAGTATAAATAGCATAGATTATGTATTCTGTAGGTAAGCACAAAGACTAAACTAGTGCACATTAGAATCAGTTGAACTAATTGTAACTGTCTTCTCTACACTTGTATTTCTATGCTTTCTATCAATGAAAAACTATGAATTTTCCTGATATGTTTGCATTGATTTGATTACTTGTGTTTGTTTTGATTCAATTGCATCATAATATCATCACAGATCGATCCATTTTGATCCTATCAAATGGTATCAGAGCTGTTGGTTCAGTGATTTGAGCTTATCTACATTTTAAGCTCTCTGAATCACTTGAATCTGTGATTGATAAGCAATTTGATCAAATAATTGTTGAATTCAGTTGTGTTTCAGCAATAGAAACATGATTTGAATAACAATTTCATGTTTAATTCGTTCAAATCTGAAAATTTGACCTAAATTCTGTTCGAACCTGTTCTTCATATTCGAACTGTATTTCAATCAGAAGATTGAAATGTTGTTGTTGTTTGGTGAAATTGAAGGTTAAGGATTGATTATCGACCTATAAACTACCTAATTGGAAGTTTTTAGATCAATTCAACAAGTTTTGAAGATTTTAGAAGATTTGAGTTCGTTTGAATCTGTTGAATTAGGCGCATTAGGTTAAAACACTGCTGAAAATTGCCTAAGTGTATAGGCTCTTGTCAACTGTTTGGCGTTCTACAACCAGGCATTGACAACTGTTCAGGAGCATTATCTGTTGGGCGTTTCAGAATTCCACTAAGGCAGTTCCTTAGGCATTTCTACATCAAAGTTAGGTGTTTGACAACTGTGTGTGCGCTTCATCACTGTTTAGGCGCATCAACTCAACACTTAGAATTTTTTTTAAAAATTTTAAAAATCCAAAAATATTTTTAATTCATTGTTTTAATTCAAAAACTCAAAAACAACAAAAACAACTCTTTTTCTTAAAAACAAAAAAATCAAAATGGTCAAATCTGAAGATTCTGTGAACAGAGTTCCTAAGTTGAAGAACAAAGCTGATTTTAAGAACTGGTCTCTTAGATTGAAACATCATCTTAATTCTATTGACACTGACTTATGGAAGTCAATAGAAAAAGGACCTCATATCCTAATTACATCAGATGGTCCTGATAGAGGTTTTGTATACACAAAAGACTCTCTAGAACCTTATCCTGAAGATGAGTTATAAGGTGATGATTTAAGAAAAGTAAAGAATGACATCAAAGCATATTCATTGATGTGTAAAGGAATACCACTAGAAGTCTTAACTAGACTTGATGGATATCAAACTGGATATACTATGTATAAAGTGTTGGACCCTGAAAGGATCATACATGCCAATTCAAGTGGTGGATTGATAGTTGTTCTGCTGAAATCTCCCCAAGTCCAAGATCTAATGCAGATGAAGAATCTGCATCAACAATAGAAAACAAGTGTCGGCTACCCGTATTTGTATATGCAGATGACCATAGAACAAATGTGCCTAAGTGTTTGTTCTTCTGCATTAACAAATGCGGATGTTCAGCAACAAATGCGTAGTGTTTGTTCATTCGCATTTGTAAATGCTGATGACCAAACACCAATGAACAACTCAACATCCGCATTTGTCAATGAGAAATGACCAAAAAGAAATGCTGACGAGATTATAACATCCGCATTAGTCAATGTTGATGTACAGAAGAAATGCTGATGAAGACTTTTGTACTTAGACTAGTTCTGATGAATAGGTCAGGGTTAGTTTAGTCTTTTGTTCAGGCATGTGTCAGCCTATAAATAGAATAGAAAACCTTTTTGTGGAGACAGAGACCGACTGTTGTTAGACATTAGACAATCAGAATATTTTGCTTTGTAATATGTTCAAGGTGTACTGTTACTGTTCATGCTGAAAACCCTAGCATTCATTGTAACCGTTTTTCACCTTCTTCAATACAAAGAGCATTTATGAGTATTATTCAGCATTCAATGTTCTGTGATTGTTTGATTCTGCCTTACAATCATTGACTCAATAATCATATTCGGTCCTTGTTGATTCACATCAACAGAGAATATCATTCTCAAACCCAGTCATAAATCTTTAAAGATAATATGTGAAGATGGTAAGGAGATTCAAGATCTCAAGAAGCAAAAACTGAAGAGGCAGTTAGAGCTGTTTCAGCATTTATCTAGTGAAACTATAAACCAAATGATGAATAGATTTGTGCAACTTACAACTGAGATGTCAACTGCTGGCATCAAAAATGATCTCAAAGATCTAAATTTCAGACTTCTCAATGCTCTCCCATCCTCATGGAAACAAACAGTGATATAGTTGAAGCACACTGAAAAATTCCCTATGGATCTTGATCTATTGATTGCCAAAATTGAGTAAGTTGAGATTGATGAAAGCTCAAGAAACAATGATAGAGCAGCATCAATGTCTTAGTACAAATATGTTGCATCTCCAGCTAGCATAGTGGAGAATGCCTTTATGAAAAATAATGAGAATTCACCAGAAGAAGAGGGTGATCTGTTTGTTGGAGCAGGGTTCTTTACAGATTCTTCATATACAAGTGGTCCTGCTTATGTAACTCAACCACAGCCTCAGTCTCCTCCCAAACCTCAAAACTCTAAACCTCAAAACTGAGACTCCATCTTCTAACTCTGTTAAAACTAGCAAAGTTAAAGATGTTATTAACATCCTATTATAGGATGAGGAATCAAAAACTGCTTTTATAGCTAGTTTTCAAGCTTATCAAGGTAGCCATTTAACACAATTAGATCTTGTTTTGCAGGACTTATTCGAGATGGATCCAGACGATGTGGAAGAGATGGACTTAAACTGGCAAATGGTGATGATTGCATATAGAACCCGAAACATTCTTATGTCAACAGGAACTACAAACCAAGTGCTAACAAGACTGTTGGATTTGACAAATCTAAGTCAAGGTATTTCAACTGCAATACCTATGGCAACTTCTCATGGGAATGCAAAGCTCCCAGAAACAAAGAAGGGAATGGTCAAGCTAGTTCAAGTAATCAAAGATATCCAAAATAGTGTCAGAAGACATTCCAAAAGCCATATCAAAGTCTACCAATGTGTAGATGCTTCTTTTAAAGATTAACATTTGTCTTTGTATGTCTTTTACATTTGTCATAGTATAGGGACTTTTATGTAAATATGTTCTTTCTTTTCTTGATTAGTATAAATAGGTTGAATATGTATTGTGTAGGAAGACATTAGAGATTAGACTTTCAGTTTAGATGCTTTGTATGTTACTTACAATTGTATTCTTCTTACTAATCAATGAAAACTTCTATGAATTTTTGTTGATTTCGTGTGTTGAATTGAATACTTCTGTGTATTAGATTGAATTGCGTCTTAATCATCACAGATCGATCCATTTGAGCTCATCAATGGTATCAGAG
The DNA here is from genome assembly GCA_025506505.1 of Flaveria sonorensis. NCBI lineage: Eukaryota > Viridiplantae > Streptophyta > Magnoliopsida > Asterales > Asteraceae > Flaveria > Flaveria sonorensis. The sequence goes on along the minus strand of CM046432.1, from coordinate 31,584,331 downwards.
CTTTCGGTCAGTGATTGAAGCTGTTCTTCAACTGTCGAACACTCATAATCACTTGAATTGTGATTGATAAACAATTCAGTCTTAAAATTGTTGAATTAAGATCTGTTTCATCATCAGAAACATGATTTGATTCACAATTAGCAGTACAATTCATTCAAATCTGTGAATTTGAGCAAAAAGTCTTCGAACTTGGTCTTAGTTTGTTCGAACTGTTCTTTGAATCAAAAACATTAATTTTGTTGTTAATTGATGAAATTGATGTTAGAGGGTTGTTAATCGATCGATTTCAGACTAATGGTGAAATTTAGATCAATTAATCTAGTTTTGAAGAAATTGAAAGAATCTAAGTCGTTCGTTAAAGCTGATGAATGTGGCAATTAGGTCAGAAACACCGCTGAAATCGTCTAAGTGATAGGCGCATAACAACTGTTTAGGCGCTTTACAACTGTTCGGGCGTTTTTCAGTTAAGCGTTTTACCACTGTGGGCGCATTTCAACTGTTGGGACACTTTGGGCGTATCACCAGAAACTAAGTAATTCCTGGCGTTTTTCAACTGTTGAGGAGTATTTGCTGTTTGGGTGTTTTGACACCCAGATGCCTGACAACTGGTTGGGCGTATCACAATTGTTCAGACGCATCTCATGTTGGACCCTGAAAGGATCATACATGCCAATTCAAGTGGTGGATTGATAGTTGTTCTGCTGAAATCTCCTCAAGTCCAAGATCTAATGCGGATGAAGCATCTGCATCAACAATAGAAAACGTCGGCTACCCGCATTTGTATATTCCGGATGACCATAGAACAAATGCGCCTAAGGGTTTGTTCTTCCGCATTAACAAATGCGGATAGCCGAACTAATGCGAAGAAGTATTTTGTACATCCGCATGACAAATGCGGATGTTCAACACAAATGCGCAGGTTGTTCGTCCGCATTTGTCAATGCTGATGACCAAACACCAATGCTGATGAACAACTCAACATCGCATTTGTCAATGCGGATAATAACAAGAGAAATGCCGACAAGATTATAACATCCGCATTAGTCAATGCGAATGTACAGAAGAAATGCTGATGAAGACTTTTGTACTTAGACTAGTTCTGATGTATAGGTCAGGTTAGTTTAGGTTTTTTCAGGCATGTGTCAGCTATAAATAGAATAGAAAACTCGTATGTGGGCGACCGAGACTGATGTTGTTAGACATTAGACAATCAGAATATTTTTCTTTGTAATATGTTCAAGGTGTTACTGTTACTGTTCATGCTGAAAACCCTAGCATTCATGTAACCGTTTTTCACTTCTTTAATACAAAGAGCATTTATGAGTATTATTCAGCATTCAATGTTCTGTGATTGTTTGATTCCACCTTACAATCATGACTCAATCATCATATTCGGTCCTTGTTGATTCACATCAACAGAGAATATCATTCTCAAACCAGTCAATTGGTATCAGAGCTTTGGCTCTCGGTTCTTCTTCAGGTGCTCTGATTGAGCTGAACTCGATAGATCTGGTGATTGAGTTGCTGATAGAGTGTTCGACTACCTCTATTCAGTATACAAACTGAATATCTGCTGAAACTCATCGACAGTCACTGTTCATCCGTATTCTCCATCTAAAAAGTAATCTGTGAACAGTTTCTCATCATAAAATCAGACCTGTAACATAAACAGATCTATCTACATAAGCCTTTTGGACTATTTGTACTACTTGGACTTGTTGAACATAATAATCAATTTAATCCATATTTAAACCAGTTTTAAAAACAGCTTATAACATGGATTCACATAATTTTTCTGAACTTGGTCACACTCCTAAACCCCTATGCTTAAACACAAATCTGAGTTTAAGCAATGGAAAATCAGGTTCATGAATACCTTACAGGTGTAGATCCAGACTATTGGATATCCATATGTAAGGGCCTCACATCCCCAGGACACTCTCTGTTGATCAGGCGGCACTTACAAAACCTCAAGAATACCTATTGAGGATCTCACTCTTGATGATGGACTACAAGAAGATCAAAATTGATCTCAAAGCTTATTCCATTAAACACAAGCATTGAAGATGGATGTGCTGAAAAGACTTGAGAGTATGGACAGCTAAAGCTGTGTGGGATGCACTGTTAATAATGTGTGAAGGAAGCAGTGAAGTAGCTGAAATTAACAAGGATAAGCTTGTTAATCAATATGAAACCTTTCATCACTCTAATGGGGAGTCAATCTCTAAACAACTGCATAGATTTGTGCAGCTAGTGAATGATTTAGAGATTATGGGGGTACATATAAAGTCAAAGAACTGAACAAAAAGATGCTTCACAGTCTTCCAGAAAGTTGGAAACAAAATGTACCATGCTGAAAAAACACTCTTGATTTGGAGAGCACCACCTTGGATATTTGATTGCTAAAATTGAAGCTCTGAACTTGATGAAAAGAGCAGAAATTAGGGGACCTAAAGTCATTGAGGCATACAATTTCCATCAGAAATCATTATGTGGAAAATGCATCATCACTGAAGATGATGACTTTTTATCAAGAGATCAATTAAAAACCAACAGGATCATGCCACACCTCAACAACAAGCCATCTCCTTCAATTCAGTCAACTGGATTTGCTGCCACTCCTACAAGTATGTCTGAAGATAGAGAACTGGAGAGCAAAAGGCTACTTACAATGCCTTTGTGCAAGTTTGAAGCTTATCTGGAGGAAGACTCACTTCTGCTTATTTGATTCAAGAAGACTTGGAAGAAATGGATCCAGATGAATGGAGAAATGGATCTGCAGTGGCAATGGCTATGATTGCAATAAGAGCCAAGAAGTTTTTCAGAAAGGGAGAAAGCTGAGATTGAATGAAAATACAAAACTTGGATACGACAAATCCACAAGTCAAATGTTTCAATTGTGGTAGACTGGCCACTTCTCAAGGGAATGTAATGCTCCAAAAAGGAACAACCATAGTATTCAAAGAAATTCACAGGGCCAATCATCCTCACAACCAAGCGCAAGCTACCACTCCAGCAATCATCAACAGCAACATCACTATCAACAACCCTATCAAAGCGTCACAACTGACCAAGCTCATGAAGCAGCAAACTACTTCAAATGCACTTGTCATCAGACAAGATGGAGTATGTGATTGGAGCCTATATGCTGAAGAAGTAAAGCCTCAATTTCAGAATCATGCTCTTATGGCTCACATCAATGATGGCCCAAATCCAATGCCATCTGAGGTAAAATCTAATCTTTGTAATGATAAATGCATAGTGAACTGCAAGGATATCTGAGCACAATCACAAATGGCTTAAAATCAAGAAAGAAAAGGTAAAATCTGAGATGCTTAAAAGAGAAATCAAAAGTTTCAAAATAAAAATCAAATCTCTCATTTTAATATTGAAAAATACATGGTGAAAAGTACACTCTTTCAGTGAGAAGAAGAAGAGTTAACTGAAAAATTAGCGCAATCCAGAGCTGAGCAAATCAGTTACTGAAGTGAACTTGAAAAGTTTCAACTGTCGTCAGCTAAGCTGTAAGAGATGCTTGATTCACAGAAGGAGCATATGATTTGACTGGGATGGATACAATTCATGTCCTCCACCTATAATGACAATTACACTGTCATGTGAATCTGTCACTTTGTCTGATAAATTTAACTTATAACTAGTGAAGCTAAAACAATAATAACACAAATCACTAATCCTCAATAAACCAAGTGTTTACATTGAAACAAATGAGGAGAAAATTAAGTTAGGTCATCCTATCAAAATCAAAGAGTACTCATACAAGACAGTGAATGTCATTAAACCAAGAAGCCCTGTCAAAGCCATAATGCATTTGTGAAATTGTTCCTGCAATTTCGAAAGAAAAGCAGAAGAAAGCTGAGATTTTAGTGAAATCTTCTGTGAAAGCAGTTCTGATTGTGAGATCAAATCTCAACACAATTCAATAAAAGGGACCACAGTTTCATTCCAAAGAACACCAAAACTCCAAAAGCATCAAAAACCAAAATCAAGGCTGACCCTCAATCATCAAAACCAAAGCAAGGAGTTGGTTTTGATATTTTTAATAAAGAACATGTAGATCAATTTGAAAGGGAATTGAAGCAAATGGTAAGAAAGCAGAAACAATCTGGAAGAAAACCTAGTAGAGTTGTGAAACAAACTACTAAAAGGCTGATTCTACTTCCTCACCAAAATCAAAGGTTGAAACTCAGTCAAAAACTGGTAAATCTACTGAGGTTTCAACATCAAGATCAGCTTCAAGAGACAAACACATGTATTGTGATGTGTGTAAAATGTCTAATCACAGTACAGATAAATGCTTTTTCAATCAATATTGCTCAATCTGTGTCATGAACAATCATTCTACCAAAAACTGCTATTTTAATAAATATTGTCCAGTCTGTGATATGACCAACCACAATACATCTGATTGTTTCTTCAAACAAAAAGGGTTGAGAATTCCTCAACACAAGCCATCTCACCAATCTCATCTGTGAAACCCAAAATCAGAAATCACTTTCATAATACTCAATTCAGGACTGCCATTTCTGATCGTGATAGGGGTAACATAAAAGAGTCAAGGAAAATTCAAAGAAACAAATATCATAACATCAACCAAACACATGATCTTCATAATTCAAAAATGATGTTTGATAATCAAAACGGGTCAGGTTTCTTAAAGAAACAGGGATCAAAGGTTTCATTATTCTTCTGACTCTTCAACTGAAATTGATAAGATGAAACATGCAAAATATCATCAAAAATCTCCCAGAACACCTCACTCAAAGTCACTATTTAGGGAAAAGTACCAAGAAGTTACTATCATGGATAGGAACAGGAAACCCAAGACCATCATGGCTTGGGTTCCACATTCTAACTAGTTCTGTTGTGCTTGCAGGGTCATCCATACAGGTCCAATAGTTTATGGTACGTGGACAGTGGATGCTCCCGACACATGACTGGAGATCGTTCCCTCCTTCATGATTTCAAGCATATTCAAGGAACTTCTGTGGCATTCGGTGGAGATTCACAAGGTGGCAGAATCACTGGTGAAGGATCTGTGACAAATGGGATGTTGAGCTTTGATCGAGTGAACTACTGTGAACAACTGAATTTCAATCTGCTCAGCGTGTCTCAGATCTGTGACAAGAAATATTCTACTCACTTTACTGACACTCATTGCTATATTCTGAAACCAGGATTTCAAGTTCCTGAAGAATGGGTTGTCTTAAAAACCCCAAGGAAGAATACACCTATGTCTTAAACCTCAATTCTGCTACACCAAAAGAAGAAACATGTCTTCTGTCTAAAGCATCCTTTGATGAGTCACAGCTTTGGCACAGACGGTTGGACCACAAATTTCAAAAACATGAACAGATTAGTCAAGGAAAACCATGCCATTGTTTACCTAAAAAAATTCCATTTTATTGATCACTGTTCAGCGTGTCTCAAAGGGAAACAACATAAGTCTTCCCACAAGCCAAAACTGATGAACACAAACAACTCTCCATTGAAGCTGCTTCATATGGATCTTTTTGGACCAACTCATGTTATGAGTATTGGAAAGAAACAGTATTGTTTGGTGATCATTGATGACTTTTCCAGATTTACATGGGTCTTCTTCCTACTTCATAAAACGAAGCGTCCCAATTGATAAAAGATTTTATCACAAAAATTGAAAACCAACTTGATCATAAGGTCAAAACAATTAGAAGTGATAATGGGACTGAATTTAAGAATGAAGATCTGAGTTCATTTTGTACAACCAAAGGCATTGCTCATCAATTTAGTGCAGCTAGAAACTCCTCAACAAAATGGGTAGCTGAAAGAAGAAATAGAACACTGATTGATGCAGCACGAACCATGCTAGCTGATGCTAAACTGCCAATCACCTTTTGGGCAGAAGCAGTTAATACATCGTGCTTTGTGCAAAATCGAACTTTGATTGTAAAAGAAACCAACAAGACGCCTTATGAACTTCTCTTTCACAGAAAACCATTTATTGGATTTTAAAGTCATTTGTTGTCCTGTCTCGATATTAAACACCCGAGACTATTTGGGAAAATTTTCATCTAAGTTGATGAAGGATTCTTTGTAGGTTTTTTCTTTGTTTCAAAGGCTTACAGAGTATTTAATCCTAGATAAATATTATTGATGAATCAACAAATGTTCAATTCAAGGAACATTCATTTCCCAAATCTACAAATGGTCCTGACTGTTGTTTGATATTGACTCTTTTACAAAATCTTTTGATCAATTTCATTTGTCTGATGCAGGAAATCTACATTCAGCAGAACCCTCTTCAGGAGTAGAAAGAAGAGATGAATTTCCAATGATTCCTCCAACTTCTACTGATCAACTAACTGAAGATGTTCCACTACAAGCTGATCCTGTCAGACAACCATCTCAAAATCAATGTGTTTCAACTGAAGCTGTCCTAGCACACTACCATCTCCTTCAAAGATCCTTCAACTGAAGTCAGAGATCAAAATCAAGCTACTCCTCCAGTTGAAACTGAAAGAACCTCAAATGATGGAAGTAATCAAAGTGCTGCTGATGTTGAAGCAGAACTGAAACCGGTTTTGATTATTTTCATAACTATCCCACAGTTCAAGATGAATTGGCCTCTCACCAAGATGATCTGAATGTCTCCAATCTTGATGTAACCATTGCTGGTGAATCAATTCCAACCACCAGAACACACAAGAATCATCCAGTTGAAAGCATCATTGGTGATCTCAATGAACGGGTGACAAGAAGCAAGTCAAGCATAGCAACATCTGTTTTTTCTCTTGCTTTCTTTGTCAAACAGTACCCAAAAACATCAAAGAGGCTCTTCAAGACAATAGTTGGATTGAGGCAATGCAGGAAGAGTTGCTACAATTCAAGAAACAAGAAGTATGGCAACTGGTAGACCTTCCCGAAGGACAATATCCTATAGGTACCAGGTGGTTATACAGAAAGGGAATCATCATCAGAAATAAAGCAAGATTAGTGGCTCAGGGGTATACACAAGAAGGAATTGATTATGATGAGGTGTTTGCTCCTGTAGCAAGATTAGAAGCATAAGACTCTTTCTAGCATATTCAGCATCCATGAATTTTACTGTTTATCAAATGGATGTAAAATGTGCTTTTCTGTATGGCAAAATTGCAGAAGAAGTCTATGTGAGTCACCTCCTGGATTTGAAGACCCTGATTACCCGCACAGAGTATACAAGCTCAACAAAGCCTTGTATGGTCTTCATCAAGCACCAAGGAAGTGGTACGAGACTCTATCATCTTTTCTCTTGAATGGTATGAAAGAGGAAAGATTGATCAGACTTTATTCAGAAAGAGAAAAGGCAAAGACATGCTGCTGTTCAGATATATGTGGATGATATCATTTTTGCTCAACAAACAAACAACTCTGCAAAGACTTTGAAGACCTTATGCATTCAAAATTCCAAATGAGTGCTATGGGGGAACTCACATTCTTTCTAGGGTTACAAGTCCAACAGACAGCAGATGGTATCTTCATCAATCAATCCAATATATGGAATCAATGTTGAAGAAATTCAAGTTTGCTGATTGTCAGTCCATCAGAACTCCTGTTGACACTAAAGTGAAGATTGGTCCAGATCCAAAAGGCAAATCAGTGGATCAGACTCTCTATCGATCTATGATAGGTTCACTTATGTATCTAACAGCCAGTAGGCCTGACATCATGTTTGGTGTTTGTGTGTGTGCCAGGTATCAAGCTGATCCCAAGAGTCACATGTAATGCTGTCAAGAGGATATTCAATATCTTAAGGGAAACCTGCTCTTGGATTGTGGTATCCTAAGGAAGGAGATTTCAATCTCTATGCCTACACTGATAGTGATTATGGGGGATGCAACTTCAATCGGAAGTCCACTTCTGGCGTTGTCAATTTCTTGGTCCCAGACTGGTCTCCTGGCAGTGAAGAAGCAGACAAATGTGTCTGTCTCAATAGCAGAAGCTGAGTATATAGCATCAGCTTGTTGCTCTCAAGTCCTCTGGATTCAAAACCAGATGCTTGACTATGGTTTTAACTTCCTGCACACCCCAATTCACATTGACAACACAGCTGCAATGTTTATTACTAATAATCCAGTTCAACACTCAAAAACAAAACACATTGAAATCAGATATCACTTTTTGAGAGATTGTGCTGAAAAAGGGTAATCAATTGATTCAAGTTCATACTGACAATCAATTGGCTGATCTATTTACCAAGGCATTTGAACCTAATAGGTTTGAATTCCTAGTTCAATAATTGGCATGATTACCTAGAGTAAAAATTAAAAAAAAATTATAAAAACATTCAGAAATTATCAAAAATCACAAAAAGAAGTCTTTTTCTTGAAGTTTGTGTCTTATACTTTTGGGAAATGATATAATTACAGTCGTTATATCATTCACTATGCTTAATTCAAATTTAAAAGACTGTCATGACTTACCTGATATGTAGGTAGGCTCAACTTGGAAAGGAAGATACATGCTGATGAACTAAATAATCATATTCAACTGTGAAACACTCATCTCAGAGTACTGGTAAGTATCAGCTTATTCAAGTGTATGTGTGTGTAGCAACTTAAACACACCAGGTAATGATGAACTATGAATCTCATTCACCTACATCAGTTTCTTCTTTGTTTTGCTGAGCAAAGACCTGAAGAAACAAGCACATAGTGCTGATGTCATGATCCAAAGATTCCCAATGTGGAACACATTCACCTTGGATGAATTAACAAAAGAGTATGCAAAAAGAATCCCATTATGGATCACCTTCCAAAGTGAAGTGCAAAAGAATCCCAATGTGGATCAAAATATCAAAAGGATCAAAGTAAAAGAATCCCAATGAGGATCAGTGAAATTGAGATCTCATATTTTAAGTAACCTGGTCATGTAAGATGTGAAAGTAGTCTACCATGCATTACATGAGGATGGTTGATCAAACCATGTTTCTGTGTGTGAGGTACATGTTGAATATTCAAATCAATCAAACATGATAAATGTCACATGCAGTATAATATTTACCAAGTATGAGTTTAAGAGGACAAACATACCTTCAATCAATAAGTTCATAAACATGTCTATTTTACAATCAAAGATTGCACTTGTGTAATGTAGGATTGATATGATCCCAACAAAAGTATACTTCCTCTTCATGAAAATTAAGAAAAAAAAATTCAAAGAGATTTTATGATCCAAAATTTTAAATCCTTAAAGTTTCTATCTAAATAAGGATATAAACTTTAGGGGAGTAATTTAAAATTTTGATCAGTTTGTACAGTAGTTTATTTCTTAATTTTTATAAAATCAAAACAAAAAGAATCTGACTGTGTTGGTGCAGAGGTTATACTATAGTATCTCAGCTTATGCAGACATTTGGATGCACAAAAGTCCAAGATCAGTCAAACTCTGGGAAACTTGTATGTATCACACACTGATATACAAGTCAATCCAAGCAAGAATTGACAATCCCAACATCAGTCAAAACTTCATAAGAAACAATGAAAAGTAAAGACAGTTCTTCATAACAGCCATAGTTCATTAGAAAACAGAAAGAATTCAATCTACAAAAACATTATTTTTGATTAAGTTCAAATATTAATGCGGTAAGTGCATTGGTTAATGCGGGTGAAGGTTACCCAGGCATATAACCAATGCGGGTAATTGTTTTCATACCAGTTAAAACAAAGTGAAACTAATGCGGACAAGTTAACTCTACCAAATTCAAGCTGTAACCCACTTCAAGGCCAAGCAGCTGAAGCTTCTCAACATTATATCCTGACCCTATTCATGACTGACAGGGAAATTAAGGATTATATGTCTGCTCAAGGTATCCTACAAAAAATTGGCCAATATGAAGACTAATTCCCTAAGGCTGCCATCCTTATGATGATAATGAAAAGAAAGAAAGGCTGAAGAAATGAAGAAGAGATCATCAAAAAGCCTAGAAACAAGATTATCTGCACAAGAATCCAGCTCACCTATAGATCATGACTCTTTGGCACCTGTTCTACACAGAAATCCAGAGTGGTTTGCTGAGCCTTCTATTACACTTCAGAAGGGGCTCACCACTGCTGAATGATCAAAGGTGTATCTACGCCCATGGCAAGACTGATCAGAACTTATTGCCTGGAAGTATGATAGTGACTGGAATATGTTTATGGTCAAACGGATCTCAGGTTAGTTACATTATTCACTGAGTATATTGCTTTAGTGAACTCCCTGCAGATTCATGATCTGAAAGAACTAGCCGAACTGGAGCTCAAAATCATAAGGCTATGTTTAGGGGTTATGAGTTTGAAGACATTCTAAGATTGTTCAAAAGAACAAACAACTTCAATCTCTCAAGGCTATATGTATGAGGAAAGATAGATCCTTTGTTAACCCTTTAGGAAGAAAGACAAAACCAGCTGAAGAGGTTGTGTTTCCTGAGCTCAAGGTGAAGCCAACTGAATCTTTAAAGAGAAGATGGTAGCTGAACTCATTCCTCCAAACCAATCTCAAATGTCTATTATGATGAAAAGACATATGAGTTGGTTATTGAAAGAAAATGGGGAAAAGAAGGTGCAGAAATTAGATTGTTTAGTGGATATGAAGTGAGATTGCTAGATGAATCTTATATCCACTACATATACACAAGGCACTTCAGAGAGTTAAACATAAGCTGGGTGAGGAAGACATGTACTTTTTCTTAAAATGCATAAAGATTCTGAAGATGGCCTTTGACAGAATCAAAGCTAAAAGAGAGCAGATAAGAAAGAAGAAGACTCCCTTGCATTGGGGAACATAGTGAAGCTAGAAGTGGATGTTGATGGAGCTTTGTTGATCCATAGTGATGGGTTGTCCACTGGACAATATGGGAACCCATTTCTTTGAAGAAGCTGTCTATGGAAGCCATCTACACAATGAGCCAACTGAAGATCCATGTGCTAAATAGAGAAAAGATGACTGAAGCCAATGACTTTGTCAACATGATAAAGGAAATTTTGGATCCCTCACAGGCAGAACCACTCATCCCTCCTCAAGCTACTCAAGACCCAGCAGAATCCTCACAACCTCATCCACCATCAAAACCTTCAAGTACATAGGCTGTATATCCTTAGGGGGAGTATTGTTAGACCCTAAAAGGATCATACATGCTAATTCAAGTGGTGGATTGATAGTTGTTCTGCTAAAATCTCCCCAAGTCCAAGATCTAATGCGGATGAAGAACTGCATCAACAATAGAAAACGTCGGCTACCCAATTTGTATATGCGGGATGACCATAGAACAAATGCGCCTAAGTGTTTGTTCTTCCGCATTAACAAATGCGGATAGCCAAACTAATGCGAAGAAGTATTTGTACATCCGCATTGACAAATGCGGATGTTCAGCAACAAATGCGCAGTGTTTGTTCATCCGCATTTGTCAATGCTGATGACCAAACACCAATGCTGATGAACAACTCAACATCCGCATTTGTCAATGCGGATACCAAGAAGAAATGCTGACAAGATTATAACATCCGCATTAGTCAATGCGGATGTACAGAAGAAATTTGATGAAGACTTTTGTACTTAGGCTAGTTCTGATGTATAGGTCAGGGTTAGTTTGGTCTTTTGTTCAGGCATGTGTCAGCCTATAAATAGAATAGAAAACCTCGTATGTGGGGGACTGAGACTGACTGTTGTTAGACATTAGACAATCAGAATATTTGCTTTGTAATATGTTCAAGGTGTACTGTTACTGTCATGCTGAAAACCCTAGCATTCATTGTAACCGTTTTCAACTTCTTTAATACAAAGAGCATTTATGAGTATTATTCAGCATTCAATGTTCTGTGATTGTTTGATTCCGCCTTACATCATTGACTCAATCATCATATTCGGTCCTTGTTGATTCACATCAACAGAGAATATCATTCTCAAACCCAGTCATCTCAACTTGGGCGTTTTTGGAATTTTTCTAAGGCAATCCCTTAGACGTTTCAGGGTCAAAGTCAAAAGGTGTACCCCAACTATTGGGCGTTTCACTACTGTTTGGGCATTTCACTACTGTTTGGACGCATCAGCTTTCATACTTAGAATTTTTGAAATTTTTCAGAAACTTTAAAATCCAAAATATTTCATTTTATTGTTTTAATTCAAAACATTGAAAACAACAAAAACAAATCACTTTTAAAAATCAAAAATTAAAAAATGGTAAAATCAGAAGACTCAGAGAACCGAGTTCCCAAGCTGAAGAATAGAGCAAATTTCAAGAATTGGTCATTGAGATTAAACACCATCTGAATTCTATTAATTCTGATTTATGGAAATCAATAGAATAAGGTCCTTACATTCCAATCACATCTGATGGACATGATAGAGGATTTGGTGTATACAAAGGACTCTATTAAACCTTATCCAGAAGATGATCTACAAGGAGAAGACCTAAAAAGTTAAAAATGATATTAAAGCATATTCCTTAATATGCAAAGGTCTACCTCTTAATATGCAAAAGTTAAAAATGATTTCAGATAAGCAAGGATAGCATGGTTGTTAAAGCTGTCAGAGATCGAGACGTATACAAACTGATATGTCTCAAGTGGATTCTTCTATAGAAACAACTTGTCTCTTGCTAAAGCATCAAATGATGAAAGCCAGCTATGGCATAGACGTCTCGGGCATTCAAATTTAAAAAACATGAACAAGCTTGTAGCAGGAAATCATGTTATTGGCCTTCCATCAAAGAAGTTTGCCACAACTAATTTATGCTCAGCATGTTTAAAACGAAAACAGCACAGAGCTTCTTATAAGTCCAAACTGATAAACCTCAAATTCCAAAACTTCAGTTGTTACATATGGACCTTTTTGGACCAACCAATGTGAAGAGTATTGGAAGAAAATCTTACTGTTTAGTTATCATTGATGACTATACAAGATTTCATGGGTTTTCTTTCTAAATGCAAAATCTGAAACGGCTGAATTAATAAAAGAATTCATCATAAAAGTAGAAAATCAACTAGATCAAAAAGTAAAAATAATTAGAAGTGATAATGGGACGGAATTCAAAAATCTAACTCTTAACATGTTTTGTGCAGAGAAAGGAATAGTCATCAGTTCAGTGCTCCCAGAACTCCTCAACAAAATGGAGTTGCTGAAAGGAAGAACCAAACATTGATTGAAGCAGCACGATCCATGTTAGCCGATGCTAAAATTCCGATCACATTCTGGGATGAAGCAATATCAACTGCATGCTTTGTTCAGAACGTTCATTAATGTTAAAGAAAAAATAAAAACTCCCTATGAGTTAATGTTGGCAGGAAACCAAACATAGATTTTCAAATCTTTGGTTGTCCGGTTATGATTTGAATTCAAGTGATCATTTAGGAAAATTTGAATCAAAATCTGATGATGGATTTTTTGTGGATATTCATCTGTTTCAAAGGCTATAGAGTTTATAACTCTAGGACTAATGTTATAGTTGAAACATTCAATGTTAAATTTCTTGAAAACTCTTTTCCATCAGTGTCAAATGGTCCTGCATGTTATTTGATTTAGATTCATTGTCAAACTCTTTTCAATCAAACTTGTTTAATCAATATAACTTGCTTGATTCTACAGGTGAAAAGAAAATCAAGGAGATCTCGGTTCATTCAGTGATGATTCGGACTCTGACGATGCAGATGATTCAAGCTCAAACTATCCCTTCTTTTCTTTGTTAGAGATTCTATTATTCAGTCTAATAATGAAGATCATCAAGACAATTCTCATTCAGTTTCAGAAGACCAAAATGTGTCACAACCAATTCCTAATGATGGTATAGAAATTGTACAATCTGAGTCTGGAACGTCATCTATTTATGGTGATGTAGTGATTCGGTAATCTTGATTACTTATCAACTCACCGACTCAAGTTCCCCAATTTCAATCCACATTCTTCAAGCCTATTGCATCAGCTTTCCCACTTGAATCAAACTAATCTAGATGTTCAAGTTCAAGGAGATGAGATTCCGACATCTCGTATTCACAAGAACCATACCAAATCTCAGATTATTGGTCCTTAGAGTGAGAGAATGACGAGAAGTAAATCAAAAAAGCAAACGTCTGCTTATACTCTTGCTTTCTTTCTCAAATTGTTCCTAAAAAACATTACCGAAGCGTTAAAGGACAATGGTTGGATCGAGGCTATGCAAGAAGAATTATTACAGTTTCGCAAACAAGAAGTGTGGAATCTGGTGGATTTACCTAAAGGAGAAAATGCTATTGGCACAAAATGGTTATTCAGAAATAAAACTGATGATCGAGGAATTGTTATCCGTAATAAAGCAAGATTAGTTGCATAAGGATACACTCAAGAAGAAGGTATTGATTATGATGAAGTATTTGCTCCAGTTGCAAGACTTGAATCTATTCGTGTCTTCTTGGCTTATGCCTCATTCATGAATTTTAAAGTGTATCAAATGGACGTAAAGGGTGCATTTTTGTATGGCTCTATCACCGATGATGTGTACGTGAAGCAACCTCCAGGTTTTGAAGATGCTACATATCCACATCGTGTGTATAAGTTGAACAAAGCTTTATATGGACTACATCAAGCCCCTAGAATATGGTATGAAACATTATCACAGCACTTAATCCAACATGGATACATAAGAGGGAAGATTGATCGACTTTATTCATAAAGAAGGATAATGATGATCTTTTGTGTGTACAAGTGTATGTTGATGATATCATATTCAGTTCAACAAGTCCTAAAATGTGCAGCAAATTCGAAGAAATCTGTTGGGTTTCTTACAAGTTTTTCAAAGTAGTTTAACCATTTAAACATAAAAACGCAGCGGATATATGTGAGTTAAAACTTGTTTTATATCTGGAAATAAACCATTTATGTTCAAGACAAACCAAGAACAAGGATCATTAGTATGTGAAAAGAAATGCTATCAAAGCAAAACAACCATAGGATGTTCTTGAATACTACCTTCCAAGAACAAGCAAAATGAGATGGATGAAAAGAAGAGGATGATGCTCTTGAACGTGTAGTCTTCAAAGGAGAAAACCTCAAGCTTGTATACCCTCAAGCTTTTGAGAATCACATCAAAGCAGGAGCTAGAGCTGAAACAAGAAAAGAGAAGCAGTTTGTTTATGAATGTGGCTAATAAAGCTCGTGGAGTAAGGGCAGAGGTCAGGGAGCTCACTGAGAAGGTATCAAAGGCTGATGAGTTAAGGCTGGACATGCAGGATCTTACAAGACAATTTGCAAGAGCAAGTGCAAGGGCAGAAGAGGAGAGTACAATAGGAGCAGATCAACAAACATCTGATAAAGCTGAAGAGGAAGCGAAAGATGGGCAAGAAGACCCAGAGTGAGGTCCAACCTAGGGGGAGAAATGATAATCTAGTATAGGTTGGACTAACTATAGTTGATAGGTTAAATGTTATGTAATAGGATTAATGTTAGTTTTCTCTTGTAAGTTGTATTTTGTTGACTTTTGTGTTCCAACAAAACTACAGGCGAAACTAGTTTCGCCGGAGTCAGCTGTGTCTGTTCACCGGCGAAACTGTAGTTCGCTGCCGGGTGAAACTAGTTAATGGTCAGGCAGTTTCGTTAGTCAGCGAAACTGCAGCGAAATTATGTTTGCTTATATATTGTAATTTTTCTATCTGTGTAAGCAACGATTGCAAAACCCTAATATGAAATATCATTGTTGCAATTGTGTGTGTGCTGCTGGAAGCTATATCATTATTATTGATTTTTGATTGTCATTGTTTAGATTCTAAATGTTCATTGTGTTATTGGGTATATTGTGTTAAATCAGTGGGAAATCATTGTTATACA
Organism: Flaveria sonorensis; assembly: GCA_025506505.1. NCBI lineage: Eukaryota > Viridiplantae > Streptophyta > Magnoliopsida > Asterales > Asteraceae > Flaveria > Flaveria sonorensis. The sequence continues at coordinate 31,568,524 of CM046432.1, read as the reverse complement.
TCAAGTGCACTATTGAATCGATCATGAGGACCAACATATAGAGATATCATTCAAGCTATAAGATAAACCAAAAGGGTTCATGCTATGACAGCCAGGCCTGAGATTTATAAGGATCACATAGTCTAATTTTGGACTCATGCTTATCTAGAAAAAATGAATGATGAGCAAGTAGTAGTCTCCATAGTTCATGATCATCAGATTACTATCCCTGAAGAAGTATGAGGATTCCAGGTCAGGGAGAACCAAACATGATGTTTCAAAATGTGATTCACCAACAACCAATCATATAGCCTATCCCAATCATACAAGATGAGCAAGCTGCTCCTGAGCCTGAACCAATCATACATGATATAGATCCAATTGCTCCTGAACAAGAACCATTCATTCAACAAGAACAAGAACAATCTCAGTTTGAGCATTACATGCCTTCACCACCACAAAGCCTAACCTTTTCTGATCAACAAAACATTGTCTTCTCTTTTGAGAGACATTGATGTATCCTTGGAAGAACACACAAGTCAACAAGATGAAGTTAGCACCTCATCAGCTCAAGAGCATGATCTAGAATAGCAAAGCACTACTTAACCTGTTGAAGGTGAAGAACAGGGCGGTGAGATTCCACAGAGGATGAGATGAATACTCTAAAGTGTTTTATTTATTGAGTATAACAAGCTGATTAAGAAGTCTAATAACAGAGCAAGAAAGCTGAAAGATAAGCTGAAAGAAAAGATGAAGAGATAGAAAAGCTCACAGTAGATCAAACTGCTCAGAAGTGATTGTTCAATTCCTAGACAACAACTAAATCAATCAAAAGAAGAGGTGAAAGTAAAGGATCAAGATCTTAACAGTACAAGACTAGATGTTGCATATCAACTGAGCAGATAGATGCAAAGGATAGTGAAATAGATGAATTGAAAAAGATCATTGCTGCTTAAAATAAAAAAATTCAAAGACTAAACAGAGAGATGGAATACAGAAACACTTAACTGAATAAGGAAGAACATTCAGAAGGTTAAGAACATGACCTGAGTGATGACTTTGAAGAACATATTATTACTTAAGCAGAATAAAAAAGCTCTCAGGAACAACATACATAATTAGCACTCATTATTCCTGAAGATTCATACTCTGTGGACCAACTGTTTGGTGAGGGAAACCCATTTGAGAACATTCACTATTCACCAATACTCAGACAACATTTTCATACACCAGATACCCAATCAACACAAACACACATTCCAGTTAACCACTCTCTGAGAAGCAAAAAGAACTAATCAAACAATTTATGAAATCCTTGAAAAACAACCCAAACCAACCAAAGATCAAGCCTCATCATCATCACAACCTTCTTTAAAAAAACACATGAAGAAAAAAAAAGAAAGAGGTGGTACCTAGCTTATTTGAAGAAGGGAAAGCAGCAGGTTCAAGAACAAGAAGAACTTGAATCACCACCACTAAAGCTATTGAAAGTCAAAGCTGAACCAGTGGATGATGATGAACCCTCAAAGGCTGCAACTCTAGAAGAAGGAGAAATTGATCAAACTCATGATCAACAACCTATAATCATCATGAGTGATTCTGATGATGAAGATGAAGATAGAGATGAAGATGTTATGCAAACATACAAGAACTCTTCCTGGATGATCCTAAAACTTTAATGGGTATTGAGTTAGTAACAAGAAGATTTCCATATGATACATTCATGCAGTTTAACCTATCTGAGGTTAACGACTTACTCAAAGACTTTCAAGAAGTCATGAAGAATAAAAAAGAGGAAACATATAGAAGGTATAAGGAAATCAAGGATCAACAAGAGCTATAAAAGAATTTACCAAAGGATCCTCAGATAGAGAAGAGGACCTACTCCTAGGTTAATAGCTGGTTAAGTCACACAAGGGTGCCCTATAGGTCATATATAGGCAGATCTCTATCTCAAATGAATGAAATGGCTAGAGAGATCTATAAGAACATGCTTGAAAATGCATTGAAACCATAAATCTTTTAAACTCATCCTGCATCTTCTCTATCCTCTTACCATCAAGCTCCACCTGAGCTTCATCCAATTGAGGAACCAAGGTAGTTTATGCCTCACAGGCTATGGCCTGAAGGAAATGAGGTTAGAGAAATGATCAATGAGAATACAAATCTTGTCAAGATTATGACAGAATAACGCTTACTGGATGCAAATGAAAGGGAAAATGTAGCATGGAAGTATGAAACTTAGGATGATGTTCTAATCAAAAGAGTGTTTGGACTTGTCCAATACTTATCATACATATCCCAACTTGGATCACTAACATATGAAGATAGACATGACCTTATGCAGTTAAGAATGGTCAATCACACAAACAATCTAAGAGGAGCTGACTTCTTTTACATACTAAGATCTTACATGAACAAACAACATAATCTAATGAAACAAAAGGATCATAAAGAAGACAAACTTCACACTGCTAAGCTATGAAAATTACAACAAGAAGCTAGCAAGAAGAAGCAAACAAGTGAAGAACCACCCTCTGATATTGACACAGAATTATTGGAAAGGGTTAGTTACCCAATGAGGCTATCTGATTTGAAGCTTATCATGAAGAAGATAGATGGTAATCATTACAACCATCCTATCACAAGATGGTATTATGATGAAACTTATTTTGAGGTTTTACTAGAGAGAAAGATTGAAGGAAAAGAAGCACCAGACATAAGGTTATTTGTTCCAGTGGAAATCAAACTCCTTCATCCTTTTTATGTCTCATTTTTTGAAAACTAAGACATTCCCTGCAATAGAAGATGTTCTTTGTAAGGGAGATTGCTGTTATTTCATACACATGCTAAGAATTTTGGGGACTATGTATGTAAATGCTGCACTCAAATAAAGATTAGAAACCAAACAGCAACCATTAACACACATTGAAGGCATCACAGTCATGAGAATATCAAAAACAACAATCTGGAGATCCTGAAGGGCAATCATGTTGTAACCATATGGGTTAGCAACATTGATGTGCAAAGCCTAGACAAATCTACACTTGAACAGCTGGTTCATCTAACAATTGAGAGCAAATATGATGATCAGAAAAGTGCTATTAACTATTTTGTTAAGCACATTATAAACTGTAGAAATGCACTGAGGATCACTCCACTATCTGATCAAACGAAAGAAGCTGAAAATGATCAAGAAATTGAGAAAGATGTTGAAGAAGCCTTGAAGGCCACATCAGAAGTGCAGAAGAATGTAGAAGAAGCTGGTCCTTCTTATTCCTAAAGGTTCACTAACAATCAAATAGACAAAAACAAGCAAACATACATATCTAACCTTTCTAACAAATCAAACAGGAAAAACAAACAATCATACATGGATATCATGCATATAAATATACACAATATCAATCATACAAGTAATTAATGATACAAGCAAACATATACAAATCAACACATACATTACAATCTGTATACATATGTGTAATCGGAAAACATACTATCATTCAATCATGCAAACATGCATAACACTGAATCATTAAATCAAACAAACAAGTAACCATTCAATCAGACAAAAAATCAATCAAACATACATGTAATTATACAAACATACATGTAATTATACAATCATACGTGTAACCAAGTAATCAAACATGTAATCAGAACATACAATCAATTAGTCTATCATGCATAACATACAATCATGCAATCAAACATTTTAAGTCAATCACAAATCATTACAATCATTCATATCAAACACAAGCACACACATATTATTACTAACAAACAAAACATTAACAAGCAAACATTAAAGTGATAGCAACATCATCCTCAGGGGGAGTATAGTTGGACTCAACAAGTGCATTAATAGGATAATGCTTAGAAGGATAATGCTTGCCATAATCAAACATAATATGTTCTAACATTCAAACAATCATTAACTAACACATTAGCATCATTAACATTCATAACATACACTAATTATCGGTTAAATTTCTTTTTCAGGTTTGTAGATAAAAGAAATTTTGACAAGTGTCGGCAGTGGATGAAGAAATGCCCACAGCGGATGACCAAGTCCATGTAACGGATGAAGAATAACTTCCAAGTGTCTACAGCGGATGACCAACTCACACAGCGAATACCAATGTCCACAGCGGATGTTCTATCCACACTAGATGAACACTCCATTGCGGACAACATACAAAGCAATCACACAACAAATGTTCACAGCGGACAACATCCAAGACATAGCGGATAACTTATTCAACATCCATAGCAGATGACTTAGCATCCACAGCGGACAGTCTATCATCCATAGTGGACAGCTTATAGACTTAGGATTATTTATGTAATTTTGGTTTACATAAGGGTATTTTAGTAATTTATATAGCTTTTTGTATAGGCTATAAATAGCATAATACCCGAATCCTATATAAGTTTTTGGACAATCAATACAATCAAGAAGTTTATTATCATTCAAAGCATTTCAATCACTAGCAATCACACACACACACACACACCAGATATCATAGCATTAATAATGGGTTTCTGCACATGATTATTATTTGTTGAATACAATATAACAATCTATTGTTATATTTATTGAGAGATTTGAAAATATCCTTGGGGGAATCAACCTGATTATGCTCTTATTGTTCTTAAAGTTCATAATCAGCCTTTGTTGATTTCATCATCAGTAAAATACTGTACAACACTAGTTTGATCATCATATTTGTTCTGAATTGATAGGTGAACCATCTGTTCTAGGGTTGATTGATCTAAGCTCTGCATATCAATGTTGCTAACCAATGTGGTTACAACATGATCACCCTTTAGAACTTCAAGATTGTTGTTTTCTAATATTCTCATACCAGTGATTCTTTAATGTTTGTTAGTGATTGCTAATTTGTTTCCAATCTCTATTAAGTGTTGTATTTATAAACAGTCCCTAATATTCTTAACATATGTATGAAGTAGCAGCAATCTCCCTTGTATAGAACATCCTCTATTGTAGGGAATGTTTTGGTCTTCAAAAATGAAACATATAAGGGATGAAGGAGCTTGATCTCTACTGGATCAAACAGTTTGATGTCTGAAGCTTCCTTCCCTTCAAGCTTTTTCAAGAACAACCTTAAAATAAGTCTCATCATAATACCATCTTGTGATAGGATGGTTAATAAGCTTCAAATCAGATGGTCTCATTAGATAACCAACTCATTCTAATATTTCTGTATCAATCTAAGTGGATGTTTCTTTAACAGGCCTCTTTGTTTACTTGCCAATTGTTGTTCTCTTCTCAACTTTGCTAAATGAAGTTTATCTTCTCTGTCTGCTTTTGACTTCATTTCATGATGTTGCCTATTCATGTATGCCTCATAATATGATAGAAATCTACTCCTCTGGGATTGTTAGAATGATTGACCATCCTCAATTGCATCAGGTCCAATTTGTCTTCATAGCTTAATGATCCTAGTTAAGATATGTATGATAAGTACTGGACAAGGCCATATACTCTCTTAAAAAGCGTAGCATCCCAGATCTCATCATTTTTTCATGCTGCAATCTTTCTTTCATCAGCTGATGCTGTGAGAGTGATTTTGTCATACAACTGGACAAAATTTGTTTTCTTATTTATCATCTCTCTAACCTCATTTCCTTCTAGCCATAGGCTATGAGGCATGAACTACCAAGGCTCTTCTATTAGATGAAGCTCAGGTGGTGCTTGATGATATATGGATAAAGAAGAAGCAGGATGAGGTCTAAAGATCTGTGGCTTCAATGCATTTGCAAGCATGTTCTTGTAAATCTTTCTAGCCATTTCTTTCATTTGAGATAGAGATCTGCCTGCATAAGACCTATAGGGCACCCTTGTGTGACTCAACCAGCTTTTATCCTGGGAGTAGGTCATCTTCTCTATCTGAGGATCCTTTGGTAAATTGTTTTGAAGTTCTTGTCGATCTTTGATTTCCTTGTACCTTTTGTATGTTTGCTCTTTCTCATTCTTCATGATTTCTTGAAAGTCTTTGAGTAAGTCCTTAACCTCTGAAAGGTTAAGGTGCATGAATGAGTCATAATGAAATCCTCTTGCTGTTAACTCAATTCCCATTAAAGTCTCAAGATCATCAAAGAAGAGTTCTTGTATGTTTTGCATGTTCTCATCATCATTCCTTTCTTCATCATCTTCTTTAGAATCACATAGAATTATGATTGGATCTTTTATTGATGCTCTGTCTGATCAATTTCACCTTCTTCTAATACAGCAGCCTTAGATGTTTTCTTTTTTGGTTCATCTTCATCCAATGGCTCAGTTTTAACTTTCAACAGCTTGAGAGGTGGAGAATCAGGGTCATCTACTTCTTGAACTTTTTGTTTTCCTTTTCTCAAAGTGGCTAAGTACAGTCTTTTTCTTTTTCTATCATATGTTTTTGAAGGAGGTTGTGAGGATGATGCCTGATATTTGCATGATTCAGTTTGCCCTTTCAAAGATTCAGCAAATTGTTTGATTAGCTCTATTTGCTTCTCAAAGAGTGGATTCATAGGAATAATGTCAGTTTGAGCTGCTTGGGTGTTTGTGTATGAAAATGATATCTGAGGATGGGTGAATAGTGGATGTTCTTAAATGGGTTTGCCTCACTAAATAGTTGGTCCATTGAGTATGACTCCTCAGGAATAATAAGTGCTAGTTCTGTATGATGTTCCTGAGTGCTTGTTTCTTCAGCTTGAGACATTATTTGTTTTAAAGTCATCACTCAGGTCTTGCTCATGACCTTCTGAATGTTCTTCCTCATTCAGTTAAGTGTCTTTGTCTCCCAATTCTCTATTCAGCCTATTAATCTCTTCAGATTGAGCATGAGCCATCTTTTTCAGCTTATCTTTTTTAGAATCTTTTGCATCTGTTTATTCTGTCAAGTAGGCAATATCTATTCTTGCACGACCGAGGTCTTGGTCTTTCATCTTGACCTTTGCTTTTGATTATTCAAGTTGTTGTTCAAGGAATTGAACCATCACCATTTGAGCTATTTGATCAGCTGTGATCTTCTCTATCTCTTCATCTTTGCTCTTGAGCTCTTTTTTAACTTTTTAGCTCTGTTGTTTGGCTTCTCAATCAGTTTGTTATACTCAGGGAATAAAAACACTTTAGAGTATTCAATCTTTTCTTCTGTAGGAATCTCACTGCCCTGTTCTTCACCTTCAACGGGTTCAGCATTGCTTTGTTCTTCTTGATCATGTTCTTGAGCTAATGAAGTACCAACTCTCTTGTTGACTTATGTGTTCTTCTAAAGATGCATCAATGTCTCTCAAAAGGGAAGATAATGTTTACTGATCGATAAGTTTAGGCTATGTGGTAGAGAAGGGAACTGATGTTCAAAATGCATATGTTCTTGTTCTTGAACATCTTCCTGATCTTGCTCTTGCTCATGTATGACTTGTTCTTGAATAAGAGCAGCTTGTTCTTCTTCTTGTATGATAGGAGCAGGTTGGATGATTTGTTGTTGGTGAATCATATTTTGAAACATCATATGAGGTTTTCCTTGTCCTGGAATCCTCATAAAAATGTCTGGTACAAGAAGATCATAATCAATCATATGAGCAGGGATAGGAACTTTATCTCCATGATATAAGCTTGACTTGATTCTTATGAATACATGTTCATTAAAATGAACTGGTTGGAAGATGACACCCTCTCTTGGTATGTTTGGTAACAGATCATCAATTATCATCTGAAAGAACCTTGGATACATTTGGAATTTGTTCCTTACTTTAGTTAGATTGTAGATCATTTCATTGAGTATTTGGGCTGCAAAATTGATTGGTCTCCTTGCTATGATGCTTGCAATAGCAGAGGACTTCTTAAAGAAGTGGCATCCCATCTTGTTTTTCTATTTGTCATTGTCTTTTGATAAGTGTGCTTTAGAAACCTAAGCTGAGCATACATATATGAATTCTTGATCTGTTTTCTTTTAATGGGTCCTGATTACCTAATTTTTCTGAATACATGAAGTACATAATTCTCATCAAATTCTATTGGGCCTTGGGCATCTTCATCACCAAGTTGTAATACTCTCCGTATAACTTCCTCTGAGATGGTAATCTGGTGATCATGCACAGTAGATACTACTACTTGCTGGTCATTCAGTTGCTCTAGATGAGCATGAGTCCAGAATTGGACTATATGATCCTCAAAAATCTCAGGTCTTGTTGTCATAGCATGTAAAAGTCTACTTTGTCTAAGTGATTGAATGATGTCTCTGTAATTTCAGCCTTGGGTGAATCAGGGTTGAGATAGGCACAGATATTATGATCTCTGACAAACACTAGGTTTGCTATATCTGCAATGAAAAAGCTTGATGTTAGTATCTTGTGTGTTAATGATGTGTGATGATGAAATATTGATCAAGTGTTCACTAGACTATTGTGATTGTTATGAAATGATGAAATCTATGCTTCATACTTGTGATTGGTCTAAGTGTATGATTTTATGACATTAACAAATGAGTCAATTTGACTTATCAAAAGTCAATTGTTTGGTTAATTTTGATCATGGAAATCTTCATTTATTTAATTTGTTTTGATCCAAAATTGTTTTGCATTATGTTTTTTTAACTCAATGAGTTGTTTGTGTCATATTATACATTGATTTTATTTCATAAAAACTCAACTTGAAAATTTCAGTTTGACTTTTGAAATCAAACCTTTCATTGAATGCACATTATGCTTGTACATTTAATGATGTTATGATAAATGTTATGCCAAATTAACTAACTATGCTTGTTTGCAACTGATTTTTGAACATGTTTGAAATGTTATAACACATTTCAACTTATATTGAATAAATTTAAAGATCAAAAATCAAATTTGACTGTTTTAGGCATGAATATCATGACTGTTCATAAGCTTGATGAACACTTAATCAAATTACATCAAATCAACAGTCATTACACATTCGACCAAGGTCATCTAACACATATCCAGTGTTTGATTTGATTAAAAACATCAAAAGATTCATAATTTGGTTTTAGTTCAATGTTCAACTTAGGTCTAACAATGTTCGAATCAGAATCAATCAACAAGATGTTTTAATGATTGTTTGATGATTAGAATAGTGTTGTTATACCTATTTGATCGTGAATTAGAAGAGAAATCAAATAGAATTTAGGTTTTGGATAATCAAGGGTTTAAAGGGTTTAGGCACTGTTGGTAACGTTTTAGAAATTTGATTTTCGCTCTCTCTCACGTGATGAATGGAAAAAGGACAAATGTTGATGTATATATACAATGGACAAAATGAACATCCGTTGTGTATACAGTGTATGTGTACGTTGTGTGAATAGTTTAACTTAAAATTTAATTTTAAGTCATGCGCTATGAAATTCACATGCGTTGTGAACTGTGCGTCCGCTGTACAATTTTAAACTTGTACGATGTGGACCCCTTGGATGTTGTACTGTGTTCATAGCAGATGGTCATATGGTCATGCGCTGTGCATACTTGTGTGAAATTTGAAATTCACAACTGATGACTAAAAAGTCATACGCTGTGGTTGATCACTGTTTCCAAAGCGGATGAACAGTTGTTCATGCGCTATATAAACTTTACTTGTTTGTTTGTTTATACATAGCGGATGAGCCTTTGTTCATGCATTGTGCACCCCTTTGTGTGATTGTGTGAATGTTTACAACGTATGATTATGTGAGCTCATACGCTGTATACACTTGCACTGTTTCAACAACGGATGACTAATGTTAGTCATACGCTGTAGATTGTTACTGTATTCACAGTGGATGTTTTAGAAAACATCATCTGCTATAAACACTTGGTGTATTTGCATGTTTTGATGTTTACTATAGCTACAGCGGATGTACGTTTGTATGTCCACCGTGACAACAATTATCAAACAATTTAAAATTTTGTTTGGTTTGTTTGTTTTGAAATGATTTCTTCCGAGAACAATTAATTCTTCGAGAACAATTATTTCTTCTGAGAGCAATTTAATTCTTCAAACTTTGAAAATTGTTTTGAAATATTTCAAAATTTAAATGTTTTTAAAATTATAAAATTTTAACATGATCAAGATGTTAAATATCACTCACAAGTAATATTGTGCATGTATATGTGTCAAACTATTGTGTTTGGGTGATAGCTTGACTTGGCTTTATTTAAAATCCAAAATAAAAAAATTTCAAAATTTTAAAATGTTTGAGTATGCACATATTCTGCCATCTTTGATATTTCCTGGTTCATTTTCTCTCCCTAAATTTTTGCTATTTATAAAATTCTTTATAAAATGGCAAAAATTTGAATTTGATGTAATGGAAATTATCAAAGTCCAATCTGATTGTTTGCATGATAAAACTTTAGAAAGTTAGCACTTTATCTAACTAAAAATAAATAATTTTCATGTTTGAACATGAATCATTGGCACATGACATGAGATCTTACTAGTCTTAAATTCTTATTGAGTTGTTTGGATGATTTTGAGAATGGACATAAATGTGACAACCCCGATTTTAGGCGCAAAAAGTTTTTTTTAGAAACCATAACGGGCCACAAAATGATCACAGAAGCCAAATGATGGGCCCAATGAGATCAAACTCCTATACATGGATACACACACTGACAGGATCAGTGATCTAATTTGATCAATAGAGTTGAATCGCAGCGGAATTAGAACAAGAATTAGACGAATATAGCAAGAACACAATAGATATTCAATGGAACAGTACACGGTTATAGAGAAAGAGGGTTTTCTGCAAAGGGGATAATATCATTTATGCACAAATGCTTCGGTATGGCTGCTGCTAAGCTTCACTAAGCTACGCTGAGTTTTGCTATAGCTGCCCACATTACAATTAGGTCAACATTCCTTATATAAAGGAATGTGACGTCTGCTGATGTCACTTGATAGTGACATCTAACAGAATTATTACAAACAACTGAAAGTAAGCAAACTACTGAGAATGTTCACAACAACTGAGAACATCTCAGAGTATGCTAAGTACAAGATGAAACTAAAACTACTGAAACTACAAGTACTGAATACAAGAAACATAAACTACTGAAAGGAAACCATCACAACTACTGAAGAGGTCTTCTTCAGCTGTTGTGACAACATCTGAAACTTGGTCTTCGGTCTTTGTCTTCAGCTTTTGTCTTCAGACTTTGTCTTCACTTCTTTAGCTTCAGACTTTGTCTTCAGCTTTTTCACTTCAGACTTTGTCTTCAGCTCTTTCACTTCAGACTTTGTCTTCAGCTCTTTCACTTCAGACTTTGTCTTCAGCTCTTTCACTTCAGACTTTGTCTTCAGACCTTGTTATCAGTTGATGTCTTCAGCTGTTGCAGACTACTTCGGTTGTTGTAATGTCTGTGGGACTTAAAGGTTTTTCTGATCAGGCTCATTGGTTCTTTTGGTCCAACAAACTCCCCCTGAACCAATGCAGCCAAAACCTTTAAGCTTATTGAGGTCCCACTTATTCTTGGCAGAAATACTCTCTTGATCAGCTTCAGAGATATCAGATAAGCACAGGCCAGGGAACAGGTTTCAGTAGATGTGAATGTCAAAGGATGGAAGGGAACTCTGTCTTGGGGAACTGGACACAGAGCTATTATCCCAACCATGAAACCTACTTCCCATTGATGAGTCTATAAGACTCTCTGACATAGGCCTCAAGGAGAACAACTTGTTCCTCCTTAGTGAGTTCTTCTGCTTCTCCTTCGAAGAAGAACTCTGGGCCATAGTACTCTGATAGGTACTTTATTGTCTTTCCATTTTTCAACTCAACAGTGTTATCTCTCTGTAAGCAAATTCATCTGGGTGAGTCCCTTCTAATAACAACTGGAGTTCATTTTTCTTGATCTCTTCAAGCCTCTTGTATAACAACCCCTTCTTGATAATTTTGTTCTCCATTAGAGTTTGAGGGGTCATCTTTGACTTGTAGGCTCTCTTGAAGTCTTCAAGTATCTCCCAGGGTGAGACTACAATGGCCAACATAATAACAGCATCTATGGTCTTTCTCACTTGGCCATTGTATCTACTTGGTATGGATTTCTTATGAATTCTAGAACTAACCCTGGGGTCTGGCCAAATCCTTACTCTCTCCTTTTGATATTGAAAGGTATACCTGAGAGCATACAGCCTTTGAGCGTGTTTCTTCATGGCTTGTATAGATGATGACTGAGGAAACTCTTTGTCAACCATCTTCAAAAGTTGCTCATCGTGCTGTTTCTGCTGTTCTTCTTCTTCAATCTTAACTTTCACCATTTGCCTCTGAAAGTCTTGTGTGATCATTTGTTGACTTCTGGGCTCAGGTATTTTTAGAACAGCAGAGATTGGCAGACTGTCTTCTTCATCATCATCTTCTTCTTCTTCTTCCATCCTCAACACCCTTCTCCTCCTTCTGGGTGCATCATTGGATGTGGTTTGAGGTGGTTTTTGGGGTAAGGGAGTTGGTTTTGAGGGTTGAGTTGGTTTAGGTTTAGGTTTAGGGATTGGTTTGGAGAGTTGTGGGGTTGGTTGTTTTTGAGTGGGAGTTTGGGAAGGCTGATCTAGCATTTTTGTGGTAAGTTTGGCTTTGGAAAGCTTGGCCATATTAGTTCTCTTCCCAGCACCTGCCTCATCTAAGGCTTCGATAATCAACCCCTTATTTAATGCTTCAGAAGCACAGATTCTGGTGGTTATTGCCAGAATACTGTCTCTGGTCCATGATTTAATCTCAATTAATGATCTTCCCAAGTATTTTGCAATAAACCTGATCATTATCTCCAACCTCTCCCTTTCCATCACACTGTAACTGGCCCATCTCTCTTGTATCTCTTTAATCTCCAGCCTTCTGATCTCAGTGTCTAATGTAGCTGTATCAAAGCCTTGTCTGAAGAGCTGGTCTATTATTCTGTCCATTGATCTGCTATGAGCTTCATCAGCTTCTTTAATCAGATCTTCCAATGATTTCTCTTCATCAGGCTTTTGAGTTTCAGCACTTTTCTTTCTCTTGTATGTGATCAGCTGTTTTTCCTTTTCTAACTCCTTTTCTTTCTCTTGTTGTTTCTCATCTTCCACTCTCTTTCTCTTTCTTTCTTTCGCTGGCAGAAAGCTTCTTTTACACAGCATTATCAACAAGTGTTTGTAGATTTGAGGAGATCCTCTCGTCAATGGCTTTATGCACAATCTCATTGAAGATGGAGTGATGAGATGTAAGGAATGTTGAAAGGTAGCAACCATCTGCTCAGAGGGGTTCTGTCCCTGAGAGGTGGTGCCAAAAGCAGTGGCTGATGGCTCAGTTGAGTGTAGTGGCTGAGTGTTTGGTGAACCTTCAGATGAAGGTGCCATCTGTGGGTTTATTGGGGCAGATGGACTTTGATCCTGAGACATTTTGGCAAGCAGTTCTTTGAGTCTGCTCACCTCAGCCTCAAGGATTATGTTATGGGCTAAGACATCAAAGAAAAAGCCCAGGTCATCATCAGTCTTTGCTGAATCACCTGACCTCCTGATTGAATCAGTATGTACATGCCCTGAGTGTAGATCAGTTGTAGCATGTGCCCCTTGTTCTTGGTTCTGGGGACTTCCTGCCTCAGGACTGAGTCCTTCATCGGCAGTTGCCTCTGGTGAGGTCTTAGAGATGTTACCAACTGCATTTAGAGATGTTACCAACTGCATCCTGTTCATTTGCTGAATCAGTAGAAGTGGCAGCCTCACCAGATGTTCTAACCTCCTCCTCTACACGGGGAGATTGAACATTATAACCCCTGTGCTGTGGGTTATCAGCAGCATTTTGGTCCTCTTCCTCAGCTGTTGAGGTTCTCCCCATTGTAATTGGTTTCTGGGGAGGAGGAGAGGAATGCAGCTGACTCAGCACTTGTGTAACTATAATGGTTGGGCTTTGAGGGGCGGTTGCATTTGGAGATAGGTTTGAAGCAGATTGCACCCGGGGTGACTGGTGCTCTTCAATGGTAACCTTCTCAATTGAGATAGGTTCCAGCATTGTGGTATCCCCAATTATGGTTGCATCAGGATCCTGTTGAGAGGATGCCTGAGCAGCTAGGGCTGGTGGAGTCTTTGACACTACTGGGGGTTAGAACCAGTAAGTGTTTCCTGTATTGGTGGTACAGGGGCATCCTCAGGGGACTCATCTCCCTGAGTAGCCTTTTTGGGCTTTTTGGTGTTGGGTTTGGTGGGGACTTTGGATCTGGAAGTGAAGGCTGTGGGTTCCCGCTGCTTGGTTTTAGCAGCCGGGCAGCCCCTTTCAATGTAGGGTCAGAGTTGTGCCTGGAGTATACTTCAGGCAATACAGCCGGAGCAGGGACTCCAAGGCCAACAAGGCCGTCTGATTTTAGCTGATTTAAAATTATGGCCATGAGAAACCTGGGATATAATATCCATCTGTTTGCCACAGGTTTCAAAGCCAGATCCTTTAGTTCCATGAAAACTATCTCAGAAAAATTTAGATTTTGTCGTTCAAAGATAGAGTATAATACCTGTTGCCATCGGGAGGACATCTGATCCCATGAGGAGGTTTTTGATGCAAGGCAGACATTCACCATGTGGAATATAAGACGTTCAGCATCATGGAAGTGCTTCTTCAGAATGGTGGTAGCACTTAAGTCTCCTTCATACCCGTTATTGATGAAAGACATATCAGTTGTGCCTTTCGGGTATTCTGTGACGCAGGTGGCATCATGTAGATTTAGGGTTTGTCGAATGATGTCTAGAGTGATGACCACCTGTTTCTGGTTGAACCAACACTGGAGAGTGATTTGGCGATCATTCTCACCAGTTTGCACAGAGACGTTGGTCCAGAATTGGCTTAGGGAATCGGGGTATATGGTAGGATTCAGAAGAAAAGCGGTTCGGTACTGGGAATCTACCATAAGATCGATGGCATTATCAAATTTGTTCCAAAAGGCCGATTTCGAGAGGTAGGCAACACAGTTGTGTCTGGGTTTGAGTTTCATGGTCGCCATTATTGAGAGAGTGAAGGACATGAAACGGCTAATGAAACGTTTGAAATTAGGTTTAGGTATTTATAGGGTAAGAAAAGGCTGATATAAAACGACTGAAAGTGTTGGTGCTGTCATCAGTTGTTTGAAAACAACTGAAGACCTGGTATTAACTTTCAGAAGTTGTAACAACTGAAGACTTGGTATTAGTCATCAGTAGTTATGAAACTACTGAAGACATGGTTTTGGCTTCAGGTGTTGTAAACAACTGAAGATTTGGTGTTAGTCATCAGTAGTTGTAAAACTACTGAAGACATGGTTTTGGCTTCAGTTGTATGAAGTGAAACAGCAGTTGTAGAAACAACTGAAGAGAAAAGTTTCTCATCAGCTATTGTCGTTAATTCGTAGCTCATCAGCTGTTTCATTCTGACCTCAACACTTATCATACTTTTTGTCTGAGTTTCAGACGTTTCATTGGTCATCAGTACTTATTTGTTATACTGACATCAGTAGTTGTAACTACATCAGTAGTTGTAACCACATCAGTTCTTTTCAACAGATAGAGTACTTCAGTACTTTTAAGTAATTTAGTCTTCAGTAGTTATGAAAACTACTGAGGATAAAAGAACTTATCAGTACTTATTTGTGACAATAGTATACGAATGCTCATCAGTACTTGTTGACTGAGATCATCAGTAGTTGTCACTTATTCTAGCTGCAGCATACCAAGCCTTAACACTAGGTTTTGGAAAGTTGAACTGTCCAAAGGCTTAGTAAATATGTCTGCAAGCTCATCAGCACTAGGAACAAACTTTGGATCAATCAGACCTTTTTCAAAACAATCCCTAATAAAATGGTGTCTGATCTCAATATGTTTGGTCCTAGAGTGCTGGACTGGATTCTTGACAATACAAAGAGCTGAAGCACTATCCATTAGTAATGGAGTCTTAGTCTCTGTAATGCCATAATCCAATAATTGATTCTGAAGCCAGAGTACCTGAGATGTACAACTTGCAGCAGCAATGTACTCGGCTTCAGCAGTGGATGTAGTAACAGATGTTTGTTTCTTACTCTGCCAAGAACCAAACAGTTGCCTAGGAATTGACATCCACCAGAAGTTGATTTTCTAGTTAATTTACACCCTGCATAGTCACTATCAGAAAAAGCAACTAATTTGCAAGAGTGCCCAGTGGAATACCAAAGACCTAGAGATTGAGTACCTTGCAGATATCTAAAGATCCTCTTGACTGCAATCAAATGAGACTCTTTAGGAGCAGCCTGAAATCTAGCACAAACACAAGTTGCAAACATAATATCTGGTCTAGAAGCTGTTAAGTACATCAAGGACCCAATCATACATCTGTAAAGTGTTTCATCAACAGCTTTACCTTTCTGATCTGCATCCAGTTGTGTGGTGCTGCACATGGGAGTAGAACAGGGCTTACAGTTTTGTAAATCAAACTTTTCCAAAAGACTCTTTGTGTATTTTGACTGATGAATGAAAGTTCCATCAGCCTTTTGTTTGATTTGCAAACCTAGAAAGAACTGTAATTCTCCCATGGCACTCATTTCGAATTTTGTTGCATCAACTTTGTAAATGCATCACACAACTGTGGATCAGAGGATGCAAAAATAATATCATCAACATAAATTTGAACAAGGAGCTTATGCTGACCCACTTTCTTAATGAACAAAGTTTTATCTATGGAGCCTCTAGTGAAATTATTCTGAAAAAGAAAATTTGACAGTGTTTCATACCAGGCTCTAGGAGCTTGTTTCAACCCATAAAGAGCCTTATCAAGTTTATACACCCAATCAGGATGTTTATTATCCTCAAAACCTGGTGGTTGACACACATAAACCTCTTCTTTTATTTTACCATATAAAAATGCACTTTTGACATCCATTTGAAAAACTTTAAGATTGTGGAATGCAGCATAGGCTAAGAACAATCTAATTGCCTCCAGTCTGGCTACAGGGGCAAAGGTTTCATCATAATCAATACCTTCTTCTTGTGAAAACCCCTGGACAACCAGTCTGGCCTTGTTCTTGACAATTTGCCCATTTTCATCTGTTTTATTCCTAAACACCCATTTAGTGCCTATTGCACACTTACCTGGGGGTAGAGGAACCAGTTCCCACACTTGCTGCTTTTTAAACTGAAGAAGCTCAAGCTGCATGGCATCAACCCATCCATTGTCTCTTAATGCAATATGATAGTTCTTTGGCTCTTGCTGACTGATGAAGAGAGCATAGAAGCAGAAGTTGGACACTTGACTTCTAGTTGAGACACCAGCATTGATATCACCAATGATTTGAGACATTGGGTGATTCTTCAGCTCTTGGTACACTATGAGATCTGTGCAAGTGTTTGTAGCACGCTCAGCAGCAACAGATGTTGATCCAGATTCTTGAAACCAAGTATTAGATGGCAAGTCAAATGAAGTAGAGGATTCAGAAATCTCATCAGCATTTGTTGTGGATGGTGCTACTGAAGCTACAGGAACATCAAGTTTAGTAGACTCAGGCAGTTGATCACTAAACTTGAATAGGTGAGTACTGGGATCATCATCAACATCAGTACCACCAGATGGATGACTAGCTGCAGAAGGTGATGAATTCACATGATCTGCAACAGCTGGAGGCTGATAAGGAACATATTGCAGTATGTCCAGATCAAACAACTCCACAGGGTTTTGTGGGATTTTGTCCTTAGGAGATTCATTGAACTTCACATGCAAGGTTTCTTCAACCATCTTTGTTCTGCAGTTGAACACTCTGTAAGCCTTGCAAGTGGATGAATACCCAACAAAATACCCTGCATCCACCTTAGAATCAAACTTTTGGAGTTGATCCTTTGTGTTGAGAATGTAACAAGGACACCCAAATGCTCTGAAGAATGAAATTAGAGGAGCCAAATGATGTAGAACTTCATAAGGAGTCTTCATCAACCTCTGATTCACTAAAGCTCTATTTTGCACATAGCATGCTGTGTTGACAGCTTCAGCCCAAAAGGTCAGTGGCAAACCAGAGTCAGCCAACATGGACCTTGCAGCTTCAATTAGGGTCCTGTTCTTTCTCTCTCCACTACTCCATTTTGTTCTGGAGTCCTTGGGATGCTATACTGCCTCTTGATTCCTTTTGAAAGGTAGAAATCATCAAGTGTATGGTTTCTAAATTCAGTTCCATTATCACTTCTTATACACTTGACTGATAGGGAATACTGCTTCTCAACATACAACACAAAGTTAATAATTGTCTGAGCAGCCTCATCCTTTGAATGCAAGAAGAAGGTCCATACAAATCTGGAGTAATCATCCACAATTACCAGACAGTATTTCTTCTTTGCCATGCTCATTACTCTCACAGGACCAAAGAGATCCATGTGCAGTAATTGCAAGCAGGCAGTGGACTTTGGTTCTTCTATAGGAGGGAATGAAACTTTGTGTTGTTTTCCTTTTAAACAAGCAGTGCAGGTTTCATCACAGTGGAACTCCTTTATTGGTAGACCTCTCACTAAACTATTGTGGATCAGCTGATTCATGTTTTTGAGATTAACATGACCCAGCCTTCTATGCCACAGTTTAGATTCCTGAGGAGAGCCTTGGAGAACAGGCAAGGATGACCTTTTAAATCAATCTTCTTTGACAAATCCAAGGCATATACTCTTCCTATCCTGTTGGCCTTCAGGAGAGTATGTTCATCCAATACCTTGTCAATCAGCCTCAGAACTTTGGAAGACAGAATCCGGCAGTTCTGGCTTGTGAAAAGTGCAACATGCCCTTTATCACACATCTGACTGACACTCAGTAGATTATACTTGAGATTCTCCACATGGTTAACATCATCAAATCTGATTTCTCCATTTGACACAAATCCTTTCCCGATGATGTAACCCTTAGCATCATTTCCAAATGAGACAAATCCCTTCTTTCCTTGAGAGTAGTCATTAAGAAGAGAACTGCTCCCAGTCATATGCATAGATCCTCCACTGTCTACATACCAGATGCTTCTTTGGCATGCTGAAGAACCCTGCATTTATCATAAGAAACTAGTTAGCTTTAGAGACCCAAACCTTTTTGGTTTTGGGTCTGTTTTCATCAACAGATTTAACCATAACTTGTTTCTCATGATTAACAGCTGATGAAGGTGGAGATGGTGCTGAAATGGATTTCTTAGATTTGGGCTTGGATTTCCTTTTCAGTGGTTTGATCACAGGTGCATCTAGTTGGTTAACTCTCCCCAACAAATGCTGAACCATCATAACAAGTTGTGTCTGATTTGTTGCTAAAGCCTTCAGCTCATTTGACACATCAGTACTTGTTTTTGATGAGTTCCTGTGACCCACCATTTCCTCCTTCTTGAAATTCACAGACTTAGTCTGATGTTTATCATGAGGAACACTATCAGCTGTTTTCTGATAAACCCCATCCTTCTTTTTGGATTTTGGCGAGGCCTTGGGTTTATCAGTTTGAGATGACTGTGGTACAAACTTGGTCTCAAACTCATTTTTCATTTTATTAATCTCTTCTTTAATGAGCTTATCTCTGTTGAGTTTGGAACCCTTTTTGTACCAGCATTCATCAGATAGATGATTGAATTTACCACATATTTCACATGGCTTATTCTTCATCTTGGATTGATCAACTGCTGAAGTGGAAACTACTGAAGGTGTGATCTTCAGTACTTTCCTCCTTTCAGTACTTGTGTTAAGTACTGAAGGATCGGTAACAACTGAAGACTTGTTCTTCAGCTGTTCTCTATCCGTCCTGAAAGACCGTATGATAGATTCCTCAGCAGTTGTTAATCCTTTTATTTCAGCAGATTTGAAATGCTTTTCAGATGTTGTGACTTGCCCTTCAGTACTTGGAGTACTTTGAGGGACAACATCTGAATTGCTCAGCTTCATGTGTTTATCAGCATTTAAACCATCAGGCAATTGATTTGCTGAGATCTTAACACTGACTTCATCCTCTAATTTTGTATTATCATTTGAGGATGAATCACATGATGATGTGGTTTGGAAATTACTTTCACCTTCAGATTTTACTATTGATTTTGAAGTAAAATCAGTAGGTGGTGCAGTATGATTGTAACCTATTCCAAACTTCACATTTGAAGCTGTTTGCTTGCTGAGAAGCATTTCAAATCCCTTGCAGGATGTTACCCAGCGGTCACACTCAACTTGGGTAGCTGCAAGTGTCTCTTTGAGACTTCTGTGGTTCTCAAGTATGACCTCTACCTTAGCCTTTTCATCATTAAGTTGGCATTTAAGCTTGTAAATCTCATCATCTTTGTCATTAAGAGCAGACTCATACTCAGCTTTTCTTTTGGAAATAGTTTTCTCAAGCTCAAGATTTTGATTGATTAAAGCTACATTTGCCTCTCTAATAGAGACAAAGGCAGCTATGCATGATTCAGAACATAACTTGGCTTTAGCCTCAGAAGATACCTGGGTTACCTGTGAAGATGATGCATTGGAGCAGGAACCCTCAGTAGACTCCAGGGCCATGAGAGCAAGATTCCCAAAAGGATGTTCACCACCATGTTGACCAGCACCAGCAAATAATTGCTCATTGAAACCAGAAAGATCATCTGGTGAGCTGCTCCAGTCAACAACTCCTGGTGTGAAGAAGCTGTGATGAGGTTGAGATTGTGATGGAGATGGTTGAGGCTCAGGTAGGGCTTGAGGTTGTTGTGCTATAGGAACTTGAACTGGATTTGGCTGTGGCATGTAATAGCAGGGATATGGATATGGCATTGGACCTGAGGGACAAAATATGCAGGAGATTGAGGTTGTGAGTGATGACCAGAACTAGCAGGATGTTGCCCTTTGTTTTGTGAACTATTGCTTGGAAAGGTCACAAAGGGTGCAGAGGAGTTAGATCCAGTTGATCTACACTCTCTTGCAAAGTGCCCAAGCCTGTGGCATTTGTGACACCTCAACTTACTCTTGTCAAAACCAACTTTGGTTTTGCCAGAGAGTCCTGGAAATTTCCTACCAGTTCTCTTGTAGAACTTTTGAGATCTGATATTGATCAAGGCCATTTGGCTCAAAATATCCATCTCTTCTAAATCATCATCAGCAATACCCATCAAATCATCCATGATAAAGCATAAATTATCACTATTACACCCAGAATGACTGTCAACACCAACAAATGCATGATCAGAACTGTTTGAAGAGAAATCTATATGCTCATCATAATGGCTTTCTGATCCAGCATATTCTGACTCATGACCGACCAAGGCAGTGTTCCCTGGTACAAAGTCATCAGTGAGCTTTCCTGATGATGCCAGTTTCCTTTTCTGCTCTATCTCTCTTTCAAAT
The DNA here is from genome assembly GCA_025506505.1 of Flaveria sonorensis. NCBI lineage: Eukaryota > Viridiplantae > Streptophyta > Magnoliopsida > Asterales > Asteraceae > Flaveria > Flaveria sonorensis. The sequence goes on along the minus strand of CM046432.1, from coordinate 31,547,286 downwards.
GTAAGCAGTTTCCCATGGAGTTGGGTGAGAGATAGGCTATCCAGATTTGCACTGGAGCGTAGGACAATGGTGTATGTGTCCCATCTCTCAGGCAGTGATCTGAGGAATCTGTTGTTCATCTGGCTGTTAGTATACTCATGCTTGACCATTTTCAGCTCAGAGATCAAGCAGGAGAAACGCTCAAACTGTTGAGTCAGTGTCTCACCCTTCCTATGAGAGAATGTCTCATATTGTTGGGCGAGGATTTCTCTGTTGTTTGCTAAGACCTCATCAGTTCCTCCGAATTGTTCCTTCAAAGCATTCCAGAGGTCATGAGCAGTTTCATGATGCATAAGCCAGAATAGATTTCATTAGGCAGTGCCATGGCCAGAATTCCATGGGCTTTAGCATCAATCTCAAACAGTTTACGATCTTCATCTGAGTATTGCTCCTTCTTCTTCGGAACCATTTGGTTGGTCTCCGGATTGTTCACCATAGGCTTGTGTGGACCGTGAACCACAGATGTCCAACAACCTGAACTGTTAACAGACAGGTGATGGAGCATTCTTCGTTGCCATATGTTATACTCACTCCTAACCAGCATCGGAGGCTTGGTTGAGGAGCCAGTATTGTGAGGGTCATTAGAAGGAGTAGTCATTCTCAGATTCAAACCAATTCAATCAAGTTTCAACAGATTTAGCACAAAAACACAACAAACTCAATATGAACCAAGAAGAAACTCAAATTGACTAACCAGAAGCAGCAGAAGACCAATCTCTATAACCAATTCTTGCAAATATGCTAATTCGATCAAACTTTAGATATCGAAATAGCAGTTTCAATGATCAATTGTTAAACCGATCAATGATTAACCCGCTCTGATACCATTTGACAGGATCAGTGATCTAAGTTTGATCAATTAGAGTTGAATCGCAGCAGAATTAGAACAAGAATTAGACGAATATAGCAAGAACACAATAGATATTCAATGGAACAGTACACGGTTATAGAGAAAGAGGGTTTTCTGCAAAGGGATAATATCATTCATGCACAAATGCTTCGGTATGGCGGCTGCTAAGCTTCACTAAGCTACGCTGAGTTTTGCTATAGCTGCCCACATTACAATTAGGTCAACATTCCTTATATAAAGGAATGTGACGTCTGCTGATGTCACTTGATAGTGACATCTAACAGAATTATTACAAACAACTGAAAGTAAGCAAACTACTGAGAATGTTCACAACAACTGAGAACATCTCAGAGTATGCTAAGTACAAGATGAAACTAAAACTACTAAACTACAAGTACTAATACAAGAAACATAAAACTACTGAAAGGAAACCATCACAACTACTGAAGAGGTCTTCTTCAGCTGTTGTGACAACATCTGAAACTTGGTCTTCAGTCCTTGTCTTCAGCTTTTGTCTTCAGACTTTGTCTTCACTTCTTTAGCTTCAGACTTTGTCTTCAGCTTTTTCACTTCAGACTTTGTCTTCAGCTCTTTCACTTCAGACTTTGTCTTCAGCTCTTTCACTTCAGACTTTGTCTTCAGCTCTTTCACTTCAGACTTTGTCTTCAGACCTTGTTATCAGTTGATGTCTTCAGCTGTTGCAGACTACTTCGGTTGTTGTAATGTCTGTGGGACTTAAAGGTTTTTCTGATCAGGCTCATTGGTTCTTTTGGTCCAACACACACACACCACGATGGCCTTAGGCCTATCAAACTTTAAACTTGTCATTGGACCATAGTGCTATGTGGGCTTGACCCAAAAGATCCTAATGGGCCATTTGGGCCATGTTATGAGATTGTTCGTGAACTATTGTCACTAGTGGGTTTTAGGCCCGATGCCCTAGTGAAGCTATGTGCCAAAAAGTCTACACCTAAGACTATGAGTCATCCGCATTTGTTTACTTCTTCCGCAGATGTATACTTAAGTCATCCGCATTTGTTTACTTCTTAGTCATCCGCATTTGTTTACTTCTTCCGTAGATGTATACTTAAGTCATCCGCATTTGTTTACTTCTTCCGCAGATGTATACTTAAGTCATCTGCATTTGTTTACTTCTTCCACAGATGTATACTTAAGTCATCCGCATTTCTTTACTTCTTCCGCAAATGTATGCTTAAGTCATCCGCAGTTGTTTACTACTTCCGCAGATGTATACATAAGTCATCCACATTTGTTTACTTCTTCCGCATATGTATACTTAAGTCATCCGCATTTGTTTACTTCTTTCGCAGTTGTATACTTAAGTCATCCGCATTTGTTTACTTCTTCCATAGGTGTATACCTAAATCATCCGCATTTGTACCTTATTCATCCGCATTTGTACACTTGTTCAGCCCAGCATACCCGTCAATAAAAACTTATAATTTAATGCATCACAAAACTAAAAATATAAAAACTTATGCAAGACATATTCCAAGTAAACGATAACAGTGATAATAATAATAATAACTTTAAACTAAATAATAAATCCACCTAATGCTTACACATTATAAATAAAAACTAAAAATAACCATACAATGAATACTAGATAAATAAAATTTGTCCAGTCATAAATACATACATACATACACCCGTATGAAAATATATTTATTTTAGAAAAAGAGAAATGCTAGTTGACTTGTCCAATCACCACCCATGCCACCCAATGCATGGCTTAGCTTCTTAATCCATGCTACCTTGTTTCACTAACCAAAATCTTCCTTTAACCAATGCAGAATCCTGTAATTAAGAAAGTGGGACCCAACTCCCCTTTCCAAAACCTCTCGGCCGAACCCCCTACAACACCACCACCCTTACCTTCAATTCCAAATATAATTCTCACCAAACACTCTCAACCTTCTCTTATTCTCTTACTCTCATCGAGCAAAAGACTCCAGCCATCCTAAAGCCAAGAAGCAACCCAGACTCGAGCACCATCAACCCCAGTAGGTTAAGGTAAACATCGCTGAACACACACATACACACACCCACATATCTTTGACTTCACATCTCTATTTCCGTTGATCTTGCTACCTGAACTAACCTGCCATTTCTAATAGCCTTCTCTCACCATTGCAAGCTTCTTTGGCAGCCCCTGCTTCTAGCACATCTACCTCACGTAACAAGGTAGCCGTTGCTACCCGAAAACGCACGAAATATCACGTATCATCTTGTTGGTGACACAAACAACCCCGTGTCATCCCTAACATCATATGTACAAATATGATACCATATTTTCTAGTAACAAAAGGATGTAAAATCTTCGTAAAGAATGGTTTTGATAAATATAATACAAACGAAAACCCGGTTTTCATAAAAATATAAAAGTATATTAAGCAAAATCAAAGATTATAATCTGAATGTTCTTGGAAGTTAATAGTGATGAACTTAAGTTAAAATTTAAGTTTCATGATTTAAACGTATAAAATCCGCCCTTCAAAAGTAGTACAAAAACTTGAAAAATACGAAGAAAATACAAGAAACGAGTTGGGGATTTAACTTACTGGAAATATGGGGTTATGTAGGAGTTATTTCTGTTATAAATATATTTGCAAAGGGAAAAATCAGATTAAAACACTTAAAAATCCAAAACCAGGACTTAACGGACACTTAACGGAACTAACCGGTGGACTTAACGGAAGTATTCAAATGCATACAATCTGATGTACAAAAATTTCAGTAGACTTATAATGATAAGGAATGCTTGAAATTTAGTTTCATAAATTATAGAGTTGGTTTGCTTAGTAAACAATAATATAGGGGATATTTATATTAAAATAATAGAAATTCATAAAATTGTGCTCCTAAGCTAAAAACATAAAATCTCTAGAATCAAAACTTACTTTACGTATATTAGAATCTTTTATGACTAAAATGGACCAAACGTTGACCCGAACCTAAGAACCCGTTAAAAACCAAGCCCCGAACGTTAGAATACCAAAATCAACATAAAATAATATAAGACTCAATATACAGTAGCTAATGGACTTATAATAATAAATGTAAGCTACAAACCAAATATTATCAATCATAGAATTTCTTAGGAATTTATACAAATATAACGTTAACCTAAGAAATCTAACACCGCACTAGCAAGAAAAATAGTAAAAAGAGTTACGAAGACCTAAATGGCATAAAAACTAACTTACTATAGTAGCTTACTCCACTTGAAACAATAAAACCCATAGTAAGCGATATAAGTGCCAAATTCCAAACATAAGGGTTAAAAACCGCTAATTTAGCAAAATTGAGGAACCAATCATCCCAACAGCTTAAACCTCACTATTTTGGAACCAAATGTCAGCACTAACATCTATAAAATGAACTTAGGAACCTTGCCGATTGGTAGCTCCCTAAACCACGAACACCCACTTCAAGGACAAGCTAAGGTGAGTCTTATGACCCCTTTTTTACTTTGAAACTTTTGGGGTGAAATACATACTCATTGGTTAATACATTAATATGGTGCAATACTACCTGCTCTAGTCCCTGAACGTGAGCACAATCATTAACTCCTTTGGGAGCCATGTGATTTGTGGATAGTACTATTTGGGGAACCCCTCGCACACAATAGGCCCTAAGGACAGGGAAACCCCCATTGAGATTCAATAATTGTTGTGTCATAAATTAGTGCAGATTATATGTGCTTAGTAGGGCACACTTGAGCCCAAAAGAATAAGGGGTATGGGTTAGGGGATGTTTTAGCACTCGAGAGGGTCACCCGGTGTAACGCCCAGAAAATTTTAGGAAAAGAGAAAGAAAGAAAGGTGAAATGCTCCAAGTCAAGGGGTTAAAGTTATGCAAGTGGCAAACTTGTCTATTATGGGTTCAAAAGCACGTATGGCCACCCACACCCTCATTTCTCACACCTGCTTTCGGCTGGAAACAGAGGAAGAAGCTTCAACCGGATTTTTAGAGTGAGAAAGCTGAAATTCTTCAACAAGGTGAGGTTTTCTTGTATTTCTGTTCGGTTTTCAGTTGTGCTCAAGCTACGGGACCGATTTTTATGTGTTTCTTTGTGTCTGGTTTCTTGTTCTTACATGTTTAAGTGCTAGAACTCCAGGCGCTCTCAGGTTGGTGGAATTTTACTCGAAAGCTGTTAGAGGTGAGTTTTAGATCCCTAGTTTTACTTGTTTTTAACTTGTTTGGGGCTGAAATGTATATTACCTACTGCTTTGCAATTGAAAATATAAACTGATATGTGTGCCTTGCACCTGTTGTGCGTGTGAGTGTGTGTTTCGAATGCTTGATCGATTTGTGTGGTTGTATACTTGTTCTAAGAGTTAAGCATGCTAGATCGGTGCTGAGAATATATAAGAATGAGGATTTGGGACTGAATACAGCATATGTTGAAACTGCAGGTTGGTTTTGTTCATCCGCATTTGGACTTGAATAATCGCATAAGTGTTTGTTCATGCGGAATTGTTGTATTCGTCCGCATTTGCCTTTAGTCAGCCAAAATGTTCATCCGCATTTTTTTAGTCCATGCGCATTTGCTACAGTGTCCATGCGTATTTGCTTTAGTCATCCATATTCTGTTCATGCGCACTTCCTGAAACTTTGAATGTTTCTTGAAAATTTTCATCTGTATTTTTTCATCCGCATTAGTTCATCCATATTTGTCTAAGTTCATCCGCATTTGTCTAAGTTCATCCGCATTTGTCTAAGTTCTTCCGTATTTGTCTAAAGACTTTTGATATTTTGAAATTTTGGGAATAGAATTTAAGTGTGGAGAACTTCCATATAAGGGAAGATTATGCTTGTTTAAGGATTATAATGCTTGGTTCTTTCTTATGTGTTGCTTTTACTATGTCAATCATATTTTCATGTTATGTGATTAAGTAATGAGCATCTTAATAAGTATTATCCATAACAAGTGGATTTAGTGGAATAAAAGAAGAACTGTGAAACTTAATGAATGTTACCCCTGGTCCCTTATGATGAAGGAAAAGCCTTGCAAGCAAATGAATGGAGGTTCAAAACCAGGAGGTCATTTGCTCAACTGATTTACGGCTGTATCAGTCCATAAGGATGTACATCAGGGGTCTAATCCTGGGGATTGACCAATGAATGAATGGGATCCTAATTCATGAGTAGGCTTCATGCCTAGCATTGTGGATCAACTGTCGATGGGTTAGCTACCATGATAAACGTTTGCCGACAGGGGTTCGGTATCTGTTACCAACCAACAAAGTAGGCTCTTGCTTTGTGCAATCCTAGTTAATGAAAGAGAAAGATAAAGAAAGAAAGATAATGAATATCTTAATGATTGATTATGTATATTGATGAATGATCACCAAATGAAGTTTACAAAAGTGTATTTTCTATTTTATTAAACTAGGACTCACTCAGCAACGCTAACTTTTTATATGCATATCAGCTGGCAGGTAAGGACGTTGCTGAGGATGGCACGGGGCTTAAGCTGCTTGGTGGATTGAGACTGGCATCCATTTATGCAATTATGATATTTTTGTCTTGTAATGCAACTAAATATTCATTTGTAACTCTTAACAACGATGTATTATTTGGCAAAAGTAATCATTAATTCAAGAATCGGTTTTTGGTTAAGTTATTCCGCTATGATTGTTTTCCTATAATAATGTGATTTAAGGTGTTTTTAATAATGAATGATGCTATGAATGACCAACTGTGGGGTTCATGGGAACGGGGCCTTACAAGTTGGTATCAGAGCCAAACTTTAAGAGAATTGGATAAATTCTTTTACAAAACCTAAACTTAAACTGAAAATGGGACCTAATGAAGGGATGCCAGCCCACGTAGCTACGTGCCATCAGGTAATTTTTTCATAAAGTTAACTGGTACTACGTGCATGTGCTATTTGATTTATGTGCTTAGTAGATTTGGACACTGATGTAGTCTGGATAGGGAAGGCTTGGGGGATGAAGAGTAAAGTGAGTGGCTTATCATAACTGGCTACTGTAATTAGGGACTTACTGTACTTGACATAATCTGAGCTATTACCTTGAATGACCTTGTTAGTGTTTGAATCTTATAGGAGGTAGATCTTATGGCGGGTAGGAAATCTGGGAAGGCAACCCGATGCGGTGCTCGTGGCAGGCGTACTACTGGGCCACGTGGCACCTGAAGCAAGGCTAACGCTCCTGAGATGACTCATGAGGACACGGATCTTCATAGCCACCAAGAGGGTGAAGGATCAGCCACCCTTAAGTCTACGATAAATGAAGCTATCGCTGACGAAGTCTACAACATCATGCAAAACGTGTTACCTTCAGTGGTGACCGAGGTGTTGAGGGCTGTAAAAGATGTTGAAAAGACTAAAGATGTCAGGGAAAAGGAGAAAGCTGATGAAGAGCCATCTAGTCCCAAGGTGGTAATCCATGATGAAGATAGCGAGGGGGAGAAGGAGACCGCTAAGGGGTGCACCTATGGGGCGTTTCAGAGGTGCAAACCCCCAACCTTTGACGGTAACGATAATACTACTGCTACTCATCATTGGGTTCGAGAGATGGAGGCGGTTCTAGACATCAGTGAGTGCCGAGAGGGTCAAAAGGTGAAGTTTGCCTCCCATTCTTTTGTTGACTCGACATTAAGATGGTGGGACAACATTGTCCAAGCTGAGGGGAAAGGGTCTGTTGTAAGGATGAGGTGGTTGGATTTGAAAGGACTGGTACTGGAGGAGTATTGTCCATATCGGGAGTTGGACAAAATTGAGAAGGAGTTCTTGCATTTGGAGGCTGGAAACATGACTCATCAAGAGTATAACTCTAAGTTTAATGAGCTTGCAAGACTTGTGTCGGATCTAGTAACCCCAGAGTCCAAGAAGATCAAGAGGTACATGCAGGGTCTGCCCGTGGATATCTGGAGGAACATGATAGCTGCTAGACTGAGTACTTTCAGGTATGCAGTAGACATGGCCTGGAGGTTGTATGATGAGAGGGATTCGGTGCCAATTCAGAGGAAGGTTGAGAAGAGTTGGAACAAGAATGGTAATAGGAAGAGGTTCAGGGGTGACCGCTATGGGATCGGGGAAAAGAAGATGAGGATTGACGATGGCCGCCCAAGATTGAGTAAAAGTAACAACACGAAGGGATGTAAGAAGTGTGGGAAGGTTCATATGCATGAGTATAGAGTGGGGACGAATCGGTGTTTTAAGTGTGAAGGCAAAGGCCACTATGCTAAAGAGTGCAGGGTACCGTGATGTTATCAGTGCGGGGAAGTAGGCCACTTAGGCCAAGATTGCAAGACGGGTGGTGCAGGGAGCTCAGGGACCCAGACTATAGGTGAGAAAGGGAGAAGTGAGAGCACCAAACCCAAGGCAAGGGCATTCAACGTGACCCGGGAAGAAGCTAGAATGGACCCTGAAGTAGTTTCAGGTATGTTTCTGGTAAACCAAATGTATGCTTCTATGCTCTTTGATTCAGGTGCTAGTAGGAGTTTTGTATGTGCCACCTTTTGTCGTGTAATGCATGGTAAGAATAAGAAGATAAACATGCCCTTCCATGTGGAGACAGCGATAGGAAAGTCTACCAAGGTGACTGATGTGATAGACGATTGTCTCATAGAATTTGACGGTCATAAGTTTCCCGCCAGATTGTATGTGATGGCCCTAGGAGGTTTTGACGTGGTGTTAGGAATGGATTGGTTGGTGACCTATGAAACGAATATCGTGTGTCGAAAGAAGATGATTCATCTAATTGCGCCCGATGGCAGTTTGGTTACGGTTCATGGAGACAAGGAATGTACCACTCTGTGAATGATATCAATGGCAGAATAGTTTATGAGGCGAGGGTGTGGTGCTTACCTGGCTTATGTGAAGAATGTGGATGCTACCGTGCTTCAACTATCAGATGTGCCAGTAGTATGCGATTTCCCAGATGTGTTTCTCGAAGACCTACCAGGTGTCCCACCTAATAGAGAGATCAAGTTTCAGATTGACTTGATACCAGGAGCGCAACCCGTAGCCAACGCACCTTACCAGTTGGATCCATCCGAACTCAAATAGCTGATGACGCAACTGGAAGATCTTCTGGATAAGGGCTGTATTCGGCCGAGTATCTCTCCATGCGGTGCTCCGGTTCTATTTGTGAAGAAGAAAGACGATAGTATGAGGATGTGCATCGACTACCGTGAACTGAACAAGTTGACCATGTAGAACCGGTATCCGTTACCGAGGATTGATAACTTGTTTGATCAACTCCAGGGTGCAAATTGGTTCTCGAGGATCGGCCTTCGGTTGAGTTACCACCAGCTAATGGTTAAAGAACAGGATATCCCAAAGACTGTGTTTTGGACACGATATGGGCATTATGAGTTTCTCGTGATGTCGTTTGGTCTAACCAATGCTCCTGCAGCGTTCATGAACTTGATGAATAGAGTTTGCCACCCGATGCTCGACAAATCAGTAATAGTGTTCATAGATGATATCTTGATCTATTCAAAGAATGATGAAGACCACGCTTGTCACCTCCGTGAGGTGCTGGAAACTCTAAGAAGGGAGAAGTTGTATGCAAAATTCTCTAAATGTGCCTTTTGGTTACGCGAGGTGCAGTTTCTGGGCCATGTGATTAACCCAGAAGGAATCATGGTTGATCCTGCCAAAGTGGAAGCGGTGATGAAGTGGAATTCGCCTAAAACGTCATCTGAAATCCGAAGCTTCCTCAGATTTGCGGGTTATTACAGGAGATTCATTTAGGATTTTTCCAAGATTGCCTCGTCGTTGACCAAGTTGATGAGGAAGGATGTGAAGTTTGAATGGGATGATTGCCAAGAAAATGCATTCATGGAGTTAAATAGAAGATTGACACAAGCTCCAGTGTTAACGCTACCAGAAGGGAATGAAGGCTTAGTTGTCTATTCCGATGCCTCTTATCAAGGGTTAGGGTGTGTGCTAATGCAGCGAGGCAAAGTTATAGCATATGCATCTTGATAGCTAAAGATTCATGAAGTGAACTACCCTCCTCATGATCTGGAGCTGGCTGCTGTGGTATTCGCGTTAAAAATATGGAGACACTACTTATACGATGCCAAATGTATGATTTTTACGGACCACAAAAGCTTAAAGTATTTCTTCGAGCAGAAGGATCTTAATATGAGACAACAACGATGGTTGGAACTCATAAAAGACTATGACTGTGAGAATCATTATCACCTGGGTAAAGCTAATATGGGAGCTGATGCCCTAAGCAGGAAGGAAAACTAGGAACCGATTCGGGTAAGATCTTACAAGTTGATCGTGACTAGCATGTGGGTGAAGCTCAGGAAGAGGCTCTAAAGCCCGAGCACTCTAATGAAGAAAGGATGAAAGGGCAGATAGCGAGCCTGGAATAAAACACTAATGGCGTCACAACAAGGTTTGGGCGCATGTGGATTCCCAAACATGGAGGTCTGCGAGAGAATGTGTTGGATGAAGCTCACAAGACTCGCTACTCCATTCACCCGGGAACCAACAAGATGTACCAGGACCTAAAGAAGAATTATTGGTGGCCAGGAATGAAAGCCGACGTAGCAAGGTATGTAGAAAGATGCTTGCCCTGTCTGCAGGTTATGGCCGAGCATCAGAAGCCATACGGGAAAATCCAACCCTTAGAAATTCCCGAATGGAAGTGGGAGCATATTACTATGGATTTCATAACAAAGCTACCTCGTACAGCTAAAGGTTATGATGCCATATGGGTCATAGTGGATAGACTGATGAAGAGTGCTCACTTTATACCCATCCGAGAGATGTATAACTCGAAACGGCTAGCCGAATTGTTCATCAATGAGATAGTTACCCGTCATGGTGTGCCGGTGTCAATTGTCTCGGACAGAGATACGCTGTTTACATCCAAATTTTGGAAGAAGTTCAATGATGCGATGGGAACCAAACTGCACATCAGTACAGCATACCACCCACAGATGGACGGCCAATCCGAAAGAACTATCCAGACCTTTGAGGACATGCTTCGGGCATGTATCATAGACTTTGGTGGAAGTTGGGATAGTCACCTACCGTTGGCAGAGTTCTCATACAATAACAGCTACCATGCCAGTATTGGTATGCCTAGTATTGGTATGCCCCCGTATGAGATGCTCTATGGCCAGAAATGTAGAACCCCTGTTTGTTTGGGGGAAATCAGACAGAAGGAGTTAGGGAGTATCGAGGTTATCGAAACGACCAATGAGAAGTTAGGCAGAATTAAAGCCTATATGAAAGCCGCCAAAGATAGGCAACATACATACATTTGTAAATAAAACATATTAAGATTTATTATGTAAATAAAATATTGTAGCAGAATAATTCATCAAAAACCATTTCATGCTTTAATAAATACATTTGCCAAGTAATACATCATCGTTCAAAAGATTACAAAATATCAGTTAGTTGTATTACAAAACAACATCATTATTATTGCACGAGATGGATGCCAGTCTTTGTCCGCCAAGTAGCTTCACCCTCGTGCCATCCTCAGCAACAAACTACCTGCCAACTGAAAATGCATGAAAAGTCAGCGTTGCTGAGTGAGTTCTAGTTTCATAATATAAAATACTTTACCTTTAGTAAAAACCTTCCCTTTACTTTTGTTCGTGATCACACAACATACATACACCTTGATAATATCATTATTATCTTTCAACATTCTTTTCATTCATTTCGGACTTTCATCATTATCTTTCACTTTCATCTTGACCAATGTCATATGTTATACCCCAAACATTATGCACGAAGCTGGTACTGGGCTGAAGTCTATAAATAGACCCCTAACATTGTGCACGAAGCTGACTCCAGTACCGGAGCAAGTGACATGGGTCCCGTTTCATAGTTATTGGTAAATCACAAAGATTGACCCCTGTGTGCATCCCATGGGTTAGCTAAACCGCACACAATTGAGCTAACAACCCCTCAATGAGTTGTGAACCTCCTTTCAGTTGCTTGCAAGACTTTACATTCTTTCATTATGTTCTACTTTGTTAACGATGTCTTTCACTTTCATTATATAATACTTTACGTACAAGAGCATTAACATACCACGTAAAGTCACGTAATAATATGTAATAAGGAACATCAATAACAGGCCACAAACATGCATAAAAAGAACAAACATAACCCACCGAAACATTCCAGAGCTTAACCATTAATTTTTATTTTGATCGGTTTCAAAAGGATCGAATCTGTGATGATTTAGTGATGCAATGATCAATTCAAACACAAAGTAATCAAACACATGCAATTACACCAAAAAATTCATAGCTTTCATTGATAGTAAATGCACAGGATACAATGTGTAGGGTTACAATTCGTTCAACTAATTCTAACTGTTTCTTAGATCTGAGATGTCTAAGATCAAGTCTCTCTCTCTTGTCTACCCTGCACATACATAAAATATCCTATTTATACTATCAAGAAACTAAGGAACATATAATTACAAATAAGTCCCTATACTATGACAAAAAAAAACATAGAGACAAAATGTTAATCTTTCAAGAAGTCTAACAATACTCCCCCAAAGATTACATTGTCTTCAGTCTTCGAAATAATCTTCTGGTTCTTCCTTTATCTTGAACATAGGCTTCTCTTTATACATCTCTTGTTCCTTCAATGCTTTTGCAATTGTTGACTTGAACTTGCCTGCAAGAATTCCTTGTTCAGGCTTTGATGCGTTTGTCTTTATCTCCATCTTGTTCATAATTTCTAGAGTCTCTTTAGATAATCCTGCAATGTCAACATTAGCATAAAATTCAAGAGGTTTGGGATAATCCTTTGAGTGTATCTCTAATAGTCCTTTGCTTGATATTCGCATAAAATCAATTGACTTGATATCCTTCTTTACAATCTTTGCATAGGCTAATGCTTTCCTTAAAGATATTCTTTCCATAGCTACATCCATAACCTTGATAATCAACATAAAGTATTTACGATCATTCTCAGCCACTTCAGGTGATACCCAATCAAACTTCTGAATTGACAAAAATGAGATGTAACTTGGATGTAGAAGTTTTAATTCAAACACTCCAAACAATGAAATCATTTTAAGATCCCAGTCGTCTAGGTTCCAAACTAACTTCAACTCGAATGTGTCAGAATTATAAAACTATCTCAAAATCGGTTTTGTCGTTTGAGTTCCATCGATTACCTTCAATCTAGGATTAGTAACCTTCTCAAAGAATTGGCCACTATATGCATCCAAAAATTTTTCTTCTTCTTCAGATTTATCACCATTTTTCCTCTTGCTTCTCAATGACTTGAAGTATTCCTTATCTTCTTGATCACATCCCATTTTGAGAAATGATTCCATCCTTGACATACCTCGATTCAACAATTTAACAAAATTTTCACCTCTATTTGCCTTTGACGGATTGATCAACTTCAACTTGTTTAATTCTTTTAGATCTTGCACTGGAAGAGCAATAATGCTAGTGTAAAAGTGATACATATCGCAAATAGCATTTACACGCTTAATAAAAAATACATCAAATACATCATCATACTTCCATGCCACCATCTTCACATTCTTGGTATTATCAGGAACAATCATTGCATTTAGCATTTTAGAGATTGATTGTCCTTTCTATAGAACGTTCCTTATAATATCACCTGTAGTTCTTTCTTTGTTCCATAATTGCTTTTGTTCAACAGATACTTCATAAGCTTGCTTTTCTTCAGGAAACATTTTCATCAATTCTTTCCTGCTTTCGTGTTCATTCCTTTTCAATGCCATTGAATTGATCTCTTGTGGTTTTAAAATTCTTGTTCTTTTAGTGATCTCCAAATATTGTGGATTGTCCATATCAAGCACGATCATTCTGTTGTTTTGTTTTTCAGTCTCTTGGAAACTTTTCACCAAATTCCTCAATGACTCGGCTTGTAATCTGCTCAGCTTATTCCTAGGATAGTTTCTCTATTGCAGCCATAATCTGAGCTCAATTGTGTTCATGTTATCAGGGTCATGATGATGTAGCTTCGATGTTGAAAGTTCCTTAACGTTAATACTTTCATGTAGAGGATTCCATTCACCATGTTCAACAATAATCTCATTTGGATCCACAGGAGTAATTGACTCAGCTATCACACACTTCTCATATTCTTCTTTTATTTGAGACACTATGAGTCCATCCAAGAATACCCTGTTATACTTTCTCTTTATCAAGTAATTATATCTCTCATCAACATCCATAGGTATATCTTCAGATACAGCTTCAAAAGGAGAATAACTTGCTTTAATGATATCTTCATCTTCTAATACCTCATCATACCATGCATCTGCAAAATCTATTTCTAAATCATCAAGAGCTCCAATTATCTCTTGGGCTTTAGTTTCTTCACTTTCTTGAATAACAGATTCAGACACAATCTTTTGTATTTTTGACATCCGTATGGATGAAGATTCAGCTAGAGCTGATAAATCAGTATCATCAATCTTTCTTTTTCCTTTATCAACTTTAGTTATCTTTTCAATATCAATTGGGTTAATTTTAGATACAATAACCACTTCAGGAGATTGTGACATTGCACTTTCTTTCATTCTTTCAAACTCTTCTTTTAATTTATCATGACTTTCTCTTAACTTCTTAAATTTTTCTTCCATAAGATCATAATCTTTGAGCATCACTTCAAAGTTTTGTAAATTTGCTTCTTTATCTTTTTCAAGATCAGCAATCATTAAATCATTCTTCAACAATTCCTCTTTCAATTTTTCATTTTCTTCCTTCAACTTCTCAATTTGCTTAAGCTGATTGGAGTTTTCTTCTTTCAATGAATCAATTATCTGCTGAGTATTTACTTCCTCAGCCAAAACTGTGTCATGTTGACTTAACCTTTCAATTTCATCTGGGAGAACAGACTCAAAGGTTTCAAAATTTTTAACATCATCATCAACTTCTTGTTGTACATTAGTTTCAACATTTTCTTCAATCATTTCTACTGATTCATCAACAGTTTGAATTTCTTCATTCACACCTTCAACCTGTTCTACTTCAGGAATAACATCTTCATATACTTCTTCTATGACATTTCCTTCATTTCCATCATCATTGTCATCATCACTATTATCATCAGTTGAACTATAACTTTCATCATCAACATCTTCATCATCATTATCTTCATCTTCAGACTGTTCTTGTGGAACTTCTTCTATCAGATCATTAGGATCTACTGGCTCATCTTCAATCAAATGAAAATGCTCTTCATTTATGTTTACTTCATCTCAAGTAACTGCTCGCATATATTCAAACAAAGGAATATTTTGAGCACCAGTGATCATTGCCAATTTTTTGTAAGTCATCTCAGTCGTATTCTTCAATATTAAAATTTCTCCACTAAATCCATATGCGTGGAAATCTGGATTAGCTTCATAAATAATCATTTCCAAATTATAAATGAATCCATTCATTATTCATCTAGCCATGTTAAATCTTCTGTTTATGGCTAATGCAATAATAGGAGATGCAATGTCTACCGGGAAAGAATTCCATTCGGTACTCCTTTTTGACATACTATGTTGGAAAATGTAACTTAGAAGCTTCCAATGATTATACACTCTAGCTCTAAAGAATTGTTTCTTTGGAAAATGGTCTGGATGACCCATAGCTAGGAATGTTTCTCTACATTCATTGAAAGAAAACTCTGCTAAGTCTTGTACATCATTATGTCCCAACCTTAGTGCTTCTCTTATCGATTCCTCATATACTTCGATCATACGATCATAAGTGATAAATCCTCTAAGCACTTTTCCTCCAGCTTCTTCTCATTCAATTTCAGCAGTGTGCCAAAATCTCTTGATTAATCTAGCATCACATGTCGGTAACACATCTATGACGACCCTGAAAAATTAAGGTTAGAAAATTCATACTAAGATTCTATTTAGATTAAATCTTATATATATAATTATGCATATTTCTAAGATAACCCTACATGAATAAATTTTTGTATTTATATATGTTTTAACATGTATTAATATATGGGTATGCTATCTAAGTTTGCATGCATGCATGATTCTTTTACGTGTGCATGTGGGTATGCATTGGTAATCTATGTTAGATATTAAGAATATTAATTATATGAATAGTTATTTGAATTATATATTTCTCATGTAATGTATAATAAAGTAAGTTTACAATTTAAACGTTTAACCAAAATATCAAACTTAACATCCTAATCATTTATTAAGACAAGAACTAACAAAAATTAAAAACTTAACACCACACTAACACAACCTAGAAACACACCTCATCCCCTCTCGATTACCATGCATAGTCACCAAACCTTAAAACCCTAATCAACCTTCTAAGTGTGCCACTTAACCACCCTACTTTAACACCTCATCCTAAGTCATTATTTGTAAGGCCCCGTTCCCGGGACGCTTACAACTGGACCGTCATCGCATAATATAATCAAAATAAACATTTCTTTGCAGCGGAATTAAAACATGTTATCTCATTACATAAATCATTTACATATCAAAATTACAATAACATGTCAAAATGTGGATGCCAGTCTTTAAAACACTCCCAGTAGCGTATGCATCCATGCATGCAACTCCTCAGCATCAATAAAGTACCTGCCAACTATCATGCATACAAAAAGTCAGCGACGCTGAGTGAGTTCTAGTTTTATAAATAAAATACTTTACTTCCGTTAAAACATAACCTTCGATATCGTACGCGATCACACGTTATACGTACACATTGATAATATTTATTATTATATTCATCATCGTTCAATTCGTACAATTCGTGCATCCCTTACCATCATCCAGATACTGTCTCATGCAATACCCCCGACTCGTGCTCGAAAGCTGATACTGTGTCGGGGCCTGTAAACAAACCCCCGACTCATGTCCGAAGACTGACACAGTACCGGGGTACGCGACAAGGATCCCATCTCGTATGCAACACCCTCGACTAGTGCTCGAAAGCTGATACTGTGTCGGGGCCTGTCAACAAACCCCCGACTCGAGTTCGAAGACTGACACAGTACCGGGGCGAGCATCATGACATCACTCGGGTCAATCTCATGGATTGCACCCCATACGAGTCTATTGTGACATACAGTCACTCACCTCAGCCTGGCATACAAGTCTGTTGTGACAACACAGTCACTCACCCCAACCATGGCTAACGAGTCTTTTGTGACGATACAGTCACTCACCTCAGCCTGGCATACAGGTCTGTTGTGACAACACAGTCACTCACCCCAACCATGGCTAACGAGTCTTTTGTGACAACACAGTCACTCACCTCAATCTTGCTTGCAAGACTTTCATTACTTCTTCCATTCATTCATGCATGCATTCATTTATTCCTTACGTTCCCTTTTCATTATTATTGTCTTTCACTTCGTTACATAATACTTTACGTATGCACATTCATACATCATACCACGTAAAGTCATACATCATACATAACGTATTATAAAACATAATACATACATTTTGAAAACCGTTTAACGAAGAAAGACAACACATAGACCCATACATCATAAACATCATCACACCATCATGCACACATCAAACAGAAGCCAACACATCAAAATAGAACCTATCCTCAAACATCACCTCTTAAAACCCCTTAGAAAAATTCTGTCTAAAACCAGGCGCATGGGACATCTTAGGCGCATCAGCAGAAAATTTTAAATATAAAACTTCTTGGGCACTTCAGCACTATTTTGGCGCATGAGCCCTGTTCGGGCGTCCCAACACTTAGCCACAGAAACAATTCTGGGCGCATGGGCACTATGCGGGCGCATGACCCACACTTAGCAATTCCTACAATTTCTGGGCGCATGAACCACTGTTCAGGCGCATCAGCCCTGTTCGAGCGCACCACCCTTGGGTGCCTAAGAACACTTAGGCACATAACACTTGGGCGCATGAGGACATTCTGATATATGTCTAACACTGCCAACTTCACCCGAACACCATTCTAACACCATCCAAACATAGATCTAACATACTAAGGGCATCAAAAACTTACCAAGCATAATACTAAACCATAACAAGCCTAGAACACACGACCATGGCACATACGGTCGAACCACAACAAGAACATCATACGGTTATCTTTCAAAAACGTTTACCCGGTATGCATAACAGCCCCAAAGCTTTAAAATCTGTAAAAAAAGGGGGTTCTAGAAACTCACCTGGACTCAGTGAGTAGCTTCTCAATCAAGCTTTCTAAGCAAGGGTCGCACTACATAACCTGTAGATAAGTTAACACTCAAAGGGGTTAATTTCAGCCTAATTTCGCTGCTAATTTCGCTGCATGATCAGCAGTTTTGCTGCTAGGTTCGCCAGCAGTTTCGCTGCCACCTTCGCTGGCAGTTTCGCTGGCATCTTCGCTGCCAGTTTTGCTGCCAGTTTCGCCCAACTTTCGTTGGAAATTCAATTCTGCGAAACTACCTGTGAAACTATAGTTTCGTAGGAAGATCCACAGTTTCGCTGGACGACTACATAATTTCGCTGGATGAACACCCAGTTTCGCAGAACGGGCTAAAATTACGAACCAACACATTTTTGACCCAAAACATCAATCTTTTACACCCAATAATCTATATCTAAGCTTCTTACATATTTTCTTACACAAAAATGTGAGTTTTGGGTGATTCTTTGCCACTTTCAAAAACCCCAAACCCTATAATCCGGGTTTACGTTAAAAGAACCGATTAAACGATGTTTCTTACCTGGATTCTTGGTCTTTTCTTGTTGTTTGGATGCCCACAAACACCGATCTTCAATCTCTTGATCAACCGAGCCTTGGATCACCACTTTCTCTCCACTTTCTCTCTCTACACTCTCTCTCTAAAAGTTGGTGTTGAGTTGCAAATGAGAGTTGCTCAAGCTAACCCGTTTATATATACCGGGCATTCCTGGGACCTTAAACTCGCCAAACACATAACCCACGAGGTCTACTCGGTCCATACTCCATTTCCCGCTTATTTTCTTTAAATAATCCCGGCTAAGCCCATTCTTATTAATTGGCTCGTTTCGACTTTATTCTGGGCATTACATTATTACTTGTGTTAAGGTGGCAAATCCTCAACACTATTAGTGTCATAGTCTTCGGCCGACCTGCAAGACACCATTATTGTTTTGAACACTAAGCCTACTTCTAGTATTGACACTTCATCTAATGGGTATTATTACTAAGGAAAATAAGTGTCAATTTCTTAGCTAAACCAAGGCATGTAACCGCCTCAACATCCACTAAATCATTTCTCAAACCCTCAGTCAACTTGCATGCATTAGACACTAAGCATACTTCTTGTATTGCCACTTCATCTATTAGATATCATTACTAAATCTTTAGAAACTGCCACATCCAATGACACTCATCAAAGCTATAATTTAAGTAGACACCTTGTGTCTTACTCTTCGCCGAACAACACAACCACACCTTCTTCAAAATCCTTCTTCTTCTTCTCGGTTTCTAACAACACATAACCATCACTCTCACCTTTCTTTCTCTCGGTTTTCACATCAACCAGGCACCATCAAGCTCAAGCACAAGTAAGTTGATCATCAAGAACTCAAAGAACAATCCTTTAAATGCTCATTGCATTTCTAAATCAAGGTAAAATACTCAAATTATATATATGTGTTTAATATACATATACCAACTTTATATATGAAAACCATCAAAGTTTAAATGAACACTTGATTTTTCAATCAAAAATCAGTAATGGAAAGGTTTTAAATTTAAGGATTTTTTATAAACCATGAATTTAATAGAAATTAAAAGATTAAAACATGTGAAACTTTATGAATTACTAAGTGAAATAGGTTAAATAATTAAATGACTATGATTGTGGTAATAAAAATAAATTTATCAGAAATTATAAATTGAAGAAAATCAAATTAATTAGTAAAACAATGTGAAAAATCACGAAAATTTTAGGTAAGACTTTACATATTATATAGAACCTTCTGTATAAATTTCAAATTTTTTAGAGACCTGTAAGTATTTCTTCTATTTAGTGTAAATATTGTAAAAATTATATGAAATTAATTATAAATAGATATTAACTGAAACTTTTTTATGTTAATCTGGATTTTGAGATATTACATTATATAAAATTTTGCAATTTTTGGTTAACTATAGTTACAATTTTGGAATTTCTATTTGAACTAAGATGCTAAAAATTTTAAATATATTTTATTTCTAACTTATAAATTAATTTTTATAAGATATTGCTGGAATATAAGGTGAGTTTCATAGCCCCATTTTACATTTATGAGTTTTAGGGGAAAAAGCATACTAATTTTGGTTGATGCAAATATAAATAAGACTTTTTGATAAATACTGTCATTGTGCCATAAGCTACAACCATTAATTCGAATGATGAATTGTCTGTTAATGTAGGTAGCGCTACTTAGGAAAATATTTCCTGCACCAACAGGATGAGTGTTGTGATGCTATATTATCTGATTTTGTGATTTGTATGTGTGACAGTTATAAATCACCTGGCATATAAGTAGGTTTGGTTGTAATCGTATTTATGTTGCATCAATATATTTTTTTTAGTAATTAAACCTATGTTCTCACCAACATTACGTTGACTGTTTTGAGTATGCTTTTTTAGGTAAATAAAATGACTTATAGTGTTGTGTTTTCCTTTTACGTGTACAATGGGTGGTATGAAGTAACTGGAAAGATGTGCGTTAAAGTAACCCTAAATTTGACTGATCTCAGCCTATCAGTGGACCCTCATATCCACTACTACTACTGAAGACTGAGAAGTGGTTACTAGCAACTTTTGTATTAGGGTTACATCAAAGCATTTCACGCTTCCGTCGGGATGTGACATCTTGGCATCAGAGCCATTGGTTATAGAGAATTAGGTATTATTAGTAAATGCCTAGACTATAACCATAAGCTCTTATGATAATAAGACATCAATGTGATGTTGTTTCCTCTCTATGATTTTATGTGATCATATTCATGCTTAGATAAGAATGAAACTTGAGATATATATGATTCATGTGTGAAAATTTTGTGAATTTGATGTTATTTACATAAGTTAATTTGTAAAAATTTTTGCAGCATGAATTCTGATAAATCTGATAGCTACTATAATGAAACTGATCGTTCGGATTATAGCAACCATAGAGAAACTACACCTGAGATAGAGCCTCAGAACAAAGTAGAAACACCTCAACCTAAGACCCAGACCAATATAGCTCCAAAGTTTTACGTCCGACGTGCACCAGTAACCATGGGAGGTTATACAATCATGACACCAAGAAAAAGGTACGACATGGTAAGAAGTTTTCAACTAAGGAAATCAAGGAGTAAGAAACAGAGATCCAGAAACCCTTTCCCCCGACATTTGATATAACACCTGTAATCCAACCTGATAATTCCAAAATTAAAGAGAGAGGAATTAAGAGAAAAAGGTTGGAGGGATGTCAAATGAAGACTACTAGACAAATTCTTAAGAAGGTTAAGAAGATGCAACGAGAAATTAGGGTGCTACAAGCAGATGTCAAGGATGTGAAGAAAAAAAGCAAGAGTATCTATGCTAAGATATGGAACTAGGTTTGGGGAAATTAGAAAGATTGGAAACTTTATTTGTTATGTGTGACTGTTTTAATATATAAAATAAGAATATACTAGAATATCTTGTTTATGGCTATTTAATATTATGATGTAATACGAATAAAATTATGTAATATTAATATAATTGGTGTGTAGTGAAAAATGCCGCCAAGAAAAGATACCCAACCAGTACAAAGAACTCTACGTGCTGGGCGACCAAGAACTAGGTTTGTAGAATAAGCCCTACCAGTAAACACTGCCACAAATGAGGATGAGAGGATTTCTCGGATAGTAACTTGACAGTTGGAAGCTGCAATGCCTACATTAGTGACTCAGCTTCAGCAAGCTCTTAATTCTGAAAGAGTGTCGTCTGGAGATAATGGACCAGAACATGCTAACGAAGTGGAGAACCACGAAGGGGAGGCTATATATGAAGCTAGAAAAGGTTGTTCTTGTAAGACTTTTATGTCTTGTAAACCCCGAGACTTTGACAGAAAGGGTGGAGCAGTGCAAGCCTTACGCTGGTTAGAAGAAATAGAGTCAGTTTTAGACATCAGTGATTGTGCTGATAACTGCAAAACCAGGTTTGCTTCGCATTCACTTAAAGGAGAAGCACAGTCTTGGTGGAAAATAGAAATTCAAACAAAGGGAAGGAATGTTATGAATGAATTAAGTTGGGAAGAATTTAGGAAACTAATGATTGAAAAGTAATGTCCCTATAATGAATTAGACAGGATAGAAGTAGAATTTTTAGCATTAGAAATGAAGGGTGCTGCTATTCAGGAATATACTGATAAATACAATGAATTTTCTAGATTAGTGACCACAAACAAAGAGAATAGGGAGATATATCTGGGGTTAGTACCACAAATAAGAGGAATGGTGAAATCTGCAATGCTAGAAACTTTTCAGGATGCAGTGACTCTAGCAGGAAGTTTACAGACAAAATGATTAGGAACGGATCATTAACTACAACCAAGGTAGGAGAGAAAAGGAAATAGAGAAATAACACAAGAAGGAATTTTGGAGGAAACTGGAACAAGAAGGGAAACAGAAACCCAGAAAGAAATTATATGGGAATCATGCGGGCAGAAAGACCACGGATATAAAGTCAACCTTGGTGCAATACCTGCAAAAAGCATCATTTTAGGAGATGTATGCTGGCAATTTGTTATAATTGCAAGAAGAGGGGACATACATCAAAAGAATGTAAAGGACCCACAAATCCTAAGCCAGTGTATTACCAGTGTGAAAAAGAAGATCATCTACCCAATAGATGCCCAAAACTGATAGGAAAAGCTCCAAAGAATCTCAATAATGCGCATGTTCGAGCATTTGTACTTCAAGCTGAAGAAGCAAGACAAGAACCAGAAGTGGTGACGGGTACGTTCCTTATTAATGATCAATACGCAACTGTATTATTTGATACGGGAGCAACCTGAAGTTTTGTTTCAAACCATTTCAAACCCCTACTTGGATTAGCATCAGAGAAACTGAAAAATAAGTATACGATAGAATTAGCTGATGTAAACATGATAGAAGCTAATGAAATTATTCCTAACTGTATTCTAAACTTAGAAAATCATTGCTTTGACATAGATCTGATCCCTATTGAATTAGGATGTTTTGATATTGTAGTAGGTATGGATTAGTTAAGTAAGAATCAGGTAGAAATTATTTATGGAAAACGAATGATCAAAATACCACTAACTCCAGATAACCAAATTCTTGTCATACACGACGAGAAACCTAGAGGTCCTATTAGAATGATTTCTTGTATGAAGGCTAAGAAATATTTGAAAAAGAAATGTCTAGCATTTCTGGCTCACATAGCTGATATCAAATAAGTTAAACAAAACTTGGAAGATGTTGCTATTGTTAGAGAATATCCAAAGGTATTTCCTGATGAATTACCAGGATTACCGCCCCCGCGTCTAGTAGAATTCAAAATAGAATTTGTTCCAGGAACAGCACCAATTGCCAAATCTCCGTATCGATTAGCGCCATCAGAAACGAAGGAATTGATGAATCAATTACAAGAGCTGTTGGTAAAGGATTTATACGCCCTAACGTTTCACCATGGGGAGCTCCAGTCCTGTTCGTGAAGAAGAAAGACGGGACCTTTAGAATGTGCATCGACTATAAAGAACTTAACAAAGTGACTATTAAGAATAGGTACCCACTTCCTCGAATAGATGATCTGTTTGATCAATTACAAGGATCAAGCTATTTCTCAAAAATTGACCTGAGATCAGGTTATCATCAGTTAAGAGTACAAGAAGAGGATATACCTAAAACTACATTTAGAACCCGATATGGTCATTATGAGCTCCTTGTGATGCCATTTGGGTTAACTAATGCTCCAGCTATATTCATGGATCTAATGAACAGGGTATGCAAACCTTACTTGGATAAATTTGTCATAGTCTTTATAGAGGACATTTTAATCTATTCTAAAAGTAAGGAAGATCATGAAGAGTATTTAAGGCTAACCTTGGAGATACTTAAAAAAGAAGAAATGTACGCTAAATTTTCAAAGTGTGAATTCTGGAAGCAAGAAGTACAATTCTTAGGACATGTGGTTAATCAAGATGGAATTCAGGTCGACCAGGCAACGATTGATGCAATTAAGAAGTGGGAAGCTCTAAAGACACCAACTGAGATACGCCAATTCTTAGGTTTAGACAGTTATTATAGGAGATTTATAGAAAATTTCTCCCGAGTAGCTTAACCATTGACAGAATTGACTTAGAAAAATAAGCCATATGTTTGGGGAGAAAAGCAGAACACTGCATTTGAGATTCTGAAACATAAATTATGTAGTGCTCCTATTTTAGCTCTTCCAGAAGGTACTAATGATTTTATAGTATACTGTGATGCATCACATCAAGGTTATGGATGTATTTTAATGCAACGAAATAAAGTAATTGCATATGCGTCTCGACAACTCAGTAATTACACTATCTATATGGAACCAAATGCACAATTTATACGGATCATAAAAGTCTGCAACATATATTCGACCAGAAGATGTTGAATATGAGACAGAGAAGATGGGTAGAGCTACTGAGTGATTATGATTGTGAAATCAAGTATCACCTAGGTAAAGCAAATGTAGTGGCAGATGCTTTAAGTAGGAAGGAAAGAACCAAGCCATTATGAGTTCGTGCTATGAGAATGGAGTTACATTCAGAAATAATAAGTCAAATTCGAGATGCTCAACAGAAAGATGATTTGAGATGTGTAGTGGAACAGAATGAACAAATAAAAGTTATGTCAGATGGAATCTTGAGATTTAAAGGAAGAATTTGGATTCCTGACAATGACATACTTAGAGAAAACATTTTGAGTGAGGCACGCAGGTCAAGGTATTCATTACATCCAAGGAATAATAAGATGTACAAGGACTTGAGAAACCAGTATTGGTGGCCAGGAATGAAGAAATCAGTTGCAAAATTTGTAGAAAGATGTGATATTTGTTCAAGGGTTAAAGACAAATATTAAAAACCCTCTGGACATTTTCAACAACCCGAAATCCCTGAGTGGAAATAAGACCAGATTACCATGGATTTTATGACCAAACTACCTAGAACCCCAAATGGGTACGACACGATATGGGTTATAGTTGATAGACCGACTAAATCAGCTCATTTCTTACCAATCAAAGAATATTATAAAATGGAGAAATTAGCTAAGATTTATATGCAGGAGATCGTGTCTAGACATGGAATACCAATTTCAATTATATCGGACAGAGACAGCCAATTTACTTCAAGATTTTGGCAGACCTTGAAAAAAGCATTAGGAACAAAAATAAATATGAGTACAGCATATCATCCACAAACAGATGGACAGAGTGAGAAAACCATCCAAACGTTAGAAGGTATGTTGCGAGCTTGTGAATTAGATTTTGGTGGTAGTTGGGATACACACTTACCTTTGATAGAATTTTCATATAACAATAGCTATCATACTAGTATAGGAGTAGCTCTATTTGAAGCTTTATATGGAAGAAAGTGTAGGTCACCTTTATGTTGGAATGAAGTGGGAGATAGACAACTTACAAGCCCAGAACTTATACAAGAAACATCTGATAAGATCTTTGAAATCAAAGACAGATTGAAGGCAGCACGTGATAGACAGAGAAGTTATGCTGACAATAGAAGAAAGCCGTTAGAATTTCAGATCAGGGATAAAGTGTATTTGAAGGTATCACCCTCAAAGGGAATTATCCGATTTAGGAAGAAATAAGTTAAATCCTCAGTATGTTGGACCTTTTGAGATAATTGATAGGATTGGTCCTGTAGCATATAAGTTAGACTTACCTCAGGAATTAAGTGGAATACATAACACCTTCCATGTATCTAATCTGAAGAATTGTCTAAATGATGAGACATTAAGAGTACCAATGAGGGGAGTCAAAATAGATGAGAAACTTCATTTTGTGGAACAACCAGCGGAAATCATGGATAGGGAGGTGAAGAAATTAAGGAGAAGTAAGATCCCAATAGTAAAGGTCAAATGGAATTCAAAACGAGGCCCTGAATTCACATGGGAATGAGAAGATGAAATCAAAAGAAAATACCCATACTTATTTAAGGTTAAACTGAATGAAAAGGACAGTTATAAAGATAAACTTCCCATGTCATCAGATTCCGACAACAGATGAATTTCGGGACGAAATTCTTTTTACGGGGGGAGAATGTGACGACCCTGAACAATTAAGGTTAGAAAATTCATACTAAGATTCTATTTAGATTAAATCTTATATATATAATTATGCATATTTCTAAGATAACCCTACATGAATAAAGTTTTGTATTTATATGTGTTTTAACATGTATTAATATATGGGTATGCTATATAAGTTTGCATGCATGCATGATTCTTTACGTGTGCATGTGGGTATGCATTGGTAATCTATGTGAGATATTAAGAATATTAATTATATGATTAGTTATTTAAATTATATATTTCTCATGTAACGTATAATAAAGTAAGTTTACAATTTAAACGTTTAACCAAAATATCAAACTTAACATCTTAATCATTTGTTAAGACAAGAACTAGCATAAATTAAAAAGTTAACACCACACTAACACAACCTAGAAACACACCTCATCCCCTCTCGGTTACCATGCATAGTCACCAAACCTTAAAACACTAATCAACCTTCTAAGTGTGCCACTTAACCACCCTACTTTAACACCTCATCCTAAGTCATAATTACTTGTGTTAAGGTGGAAAATCCTCAACACTCTTAGTGTCATAGTCTTCAGCCGACCTATAAGACACCATTATTGTTTTGATCATCAAGAACTCAAAGAACAATCCTTTAAATCCTCATTGCATTTCTAAATCAAGGTAAAATACTCAAATTATATATATGTGTTTAATATACATATACCAACTTTATATATGAAAACCACAAAGTTTAAATGAACACTTGATTTTTCAATAAAAAATAAGTAATGGAAAAGTTTAAAATCTAAGGATTTTTTATAAACCATGAATTTAATAGAAATTATAGGATTAAAACATGTGAAATTTTATGAATTACTTTGTGAAATAGGTTAAATAATTAAACGACTGTGATCGTGGGAATAAAAATTAGAAATTTATCAGAAATTACTGAAAATAATAGTCTGGAAATTTTGGAAATTTGTTATTTGTTATATTAATTTATATGATTTATTCATGGAGATTAGAGAAAAATACCTAACAAAGGATTTAATGATGCTAAAAATCTAGAAAAATTTTATGAGGATCTTTACAGTAATTTGAATTTTCAGAAAAATTTCGTGAATTAATTCATTAAAATAATAAAGTTACATATTTTAGAAGTTATAAACCGAAGAAAATCAAATTAAATACAAAAACAATGTGAAAAATCACAAAAAATTTATGTAAGACGTTAAATATTATATTGAACCTTCTGTATAAATTTCAGAATTTCTAGAGACCTGTAGCTATTTCTACTATTTAGTGTAAATATTGTAAAAATTATTGGAAATTAATTGTAAATAGATATTAACTAAAAATTTTATATGTTAATCTGGATTTTGAGATATTACAATATATAAATTTTAGCAATTTTTGGTTAACTAAAGTTACTATTTTGGAATTTCTATTTGAATTAAGATGCTGAAAATTTTACAGAAATTTTATTTCTAACTTATAAATTAATTTTTATAGAATATTGCTGGAATATAAGGTGAGTTAAATAACCCCATTTTACATTTATGAGTTTTGGGAGAAAAAGCATACTAATTTTGGTTGATGCAAATATAAATAAGACTTTTTGATAAATATTATGATTGTGCCATAAGCTGTAACCATTAATTCGGATGAGGATCCGTCTGATAATATAGGTAGCGCTACTTAGGAAAATATTTCCTGCACCAACGGGATGAGTTTTGTGATGCTATATTATCTGATTTTGTGATTTGTATGTGTGACAGTTATAAATCACTTGGCATATAAGTAGGTTTGGTTGTAATCTTATTTATATTGCATCAATGTATTTTGTTTAGCCATTAAACCTATGTTCTCACCAACATTACGTTGACTATTTTGAGTATGCTTTTTCAGGTAAATAAAATGACTTATAGTGTTGTGTTTTCCTTTGACGTGTATAATGGGTGGTATGAAGTAATTGGAAAGATGTGTGTTAAAGTAACCCTGAATTTGACCGATCTTAGCCTATCAGTGGACGCTCATATCCACTACTACTACTGAAGACTGAGAAGTGGCTACTAGCAACTTTTGTATTAGGGTTATATTAAATTATGTAAAAGTCTTTATGTACACAAATTTTGTATACGAATTATGTATGTAACCCGAATTTATATATAAATGAATGATGTGCTGTTATGTTAAGTTACTTTTTATGATTATTTTATCTGTAATCAATGTGTTCCGTACCGATAGTCACATCAAAGCATTTCACGCTTCCACCAGGATGTGACAACATGGCATAAACATACTTAGTCCTTAATAAGAATCTTATCAACTCTTCATATCCCCTAGCTTCACGAACATCTTCATCAAGAAATGTAGCTACATTGTGTTTCGGTTCAAATTTGAGTTCAGCTATCTGAAAGTATAAAACATAAAGAGAATTAGTCACTTGAATTTGCAAACATAAAATCAAATTGTGAAATATCAAATATGACCATAACACTCAAAAATTTTGTATGTGTTTAAGCAACTTATTACTTGAATAAGTGTATATTGGTTACAATTTTGATTTAACCCAATTTGTTACATAACAAGAAATTTTGCATCAAGTAACTTGTAAATTTATTGAATTTTAAATGAATTATCATGTTTTAAATCTTTTAACCTAACTTTCACTTTGAAAAATTTTCTAAGTGTTCATGTATACTATCAAAGACAAAATACATTCAAGTTGAAGTTTAAATGATTTCAAACATATCAAATTCGCTAAAATTTTATTACAATCAGATTAATGAACAATTTTAATGATTAGTTTGACATTTTTTGATGAAAAATTGATCAACTGCGTATTCATATTCTGTTCTTATGAACATCCGTATGAACACTCAATCATCGAGAACAATTTTTGATGAAATTCGAATTTGATTATCACAAAATGTTCGAAATCAGATTTGAACAGTCATTCAATGTTCAACTTTTATCATCAATTCATGTTTTAGACACAAATTTCAAATATTCAGTTCTAGGGTTCGAAACGCCTGAACAGAGGTGAAACGTCTATTAAAATTTGAACTTTAAACTTGGAATTAGATGTTGCTAAACATGAATTTACGTTTAGAATCAGTGAAACTATCAGTGGATTACAAGATTTAAACTGAAACAATCGATGATGATGCATTGGTGAATTGAAGGTTTGAGAGTATCGGGTGCTATGTTCAGAGTGTTTGTGAGAGAATGAAGAACTGAAATCACAAGTGTTGTATTTATACATGTGAAAACTTTTAGGGGCATGAGCACTGTTTATGCGCATGAGAATGAATTTTACACTAAGTATTTAGGTGCATGAGCACTATTTGTGCGCATGAGGTTTATACGCATGGGCACTGTACAGGCGCATAAGCACTAATTAGGCGCTTGGGCACTGTTCAGGCGCATGAGACTAGATGAAACGCCCAACACTTGGTAATTTTTTCACTTCAGACGCATGAGCATAGATAATACGCCCAACACTTGACCAATTTTTTTCAGACACATGACAACTGTTTAGGCGCATGAACTTGAATGAAACGCCTAACACTTGTGCAAATTTCTGAAAATTCACCGTACTCCTGGTTTAGACTTATGAGAGCTGTTCAGGCACATGGGATCCTTTCCATGAGTCTTGACACTTGAACTTTTCTCATCATCCATCTGAACACTATTTAAACACATTAGCACTGTTCACACTCAATTTTTCAACACTTAGTCAAAATTGTTTGACTATCACTCAAAATTTTCATTAATTTCCCTCAATTTTAACATTTTTGAAATTCAAACTTTTATTTTTTGTTTTTGACCATTATTTTTTATTTTAAATTTTCAAAAATTAATTTCCCGTCATTTTGGTCTCTATTTAATTTTTTACACACAAATAATCTCATTTTATTTACAAGAAGTTTTTCCATTGAATTTGAATTCTTTTTCAGGTTCATTTTTACATCATATCAAACACACACTTGCTAGAAATATTAGCTTCATTCTTTCATCTAAAACACTTTATTTTTGATTTCTTTTTCACATTTTGAAAATCAATTATTTTCTCTTTTTCAATTTTACTCCCCCTAAACTTTTAAGTTTTACAAACTTAGAAGTTTCTTCGATTTTGCAAGAAGAGAAAACTAATCATTATCAACATGCCTGCACATAGAAAATCATGCAAAAAATAAAAAATAAAGTAGAATAAAAAATCTACTGTATACAATTTAATCACATGCCTGCAGTGAGATCATATCAGTTAAGATTAGCAGATTAAAATAAAATAAAATGATGGATAGTCATAGACATTGATTAAATCCTGATCAAATGTGTTCCAGGTCAGCATTTCTGCAGCAAAGGAGACACGAGATATAAGGACAGAAAATGAGTGCTTTTGGCAAGATACTCAGCACGCTTACTTTTTCAATTCTTGGATTGATTAAGGTACGATTAGATATGACATTATGTAAGTCACACTTAGACTTAGAGAGTTCAACCCTCATCAAGATATGCAAGAAATCACTTTTCTTAACTTGTTAACCTGACATATACTTATAACAAGATCTCATGTTTAGATTATGCACATTGGCATCTTTTGCATCTAGTGAGAATATCCAGGTCTATAATGACTTACAACAGAGGATATCTTGTCACCTCAGGTCTATGATGACTCATAACAGAGAAGTGAATAGATGCTTTAAATTATTAGAGCTCAATGGTTATTCATATCACCACCAGGTGTGAGTTTATGACTTAACAAGCAATCAGTCTGTGAAGTCAACACTACTCATTGGTACTAAAATGGACAAACATGAATGCATGATTGATTTAGTTTGATCACAAGAATTTACTTTTTCAGTATAATTGCATGAGCTTACCTGCACATCATATCTGATCACGTCAGACTTTAGAAGCGAGTGAAGTATGCAACTGATCATAACTAATGTATCTATCATTTCTCACAAATTGCAAACACAGATTCAGTCCTAAACACTTAACTAACAAGAAAAATCTATTTTTGTGTTTTTTGTTTTTATATTTTTTCTATTTTGATTTTGCAATTTTCTATTTTTGTATTTGCTTTTTCATTTTTATTGAACATACACACATAATATATACAATCAGGCAGGTCAGCCAAAACTAGTTTTTAAGCTAAGAGAGGGTTCTTATCATTTTTAATGAATTAAACAACTGAATTAAACTCAAAACTAGTTTTTAAACATGATTAATAAGTCCAATTGACTCGACCAAATATTCAAATCGACCTGGTAAAAAGACTTTTGTAGACAGGTCAGCCAACTGTTTTTCAGTTGTGATTTGAATCAAAATGATTAAACCTTTTTCAGAGTTATCTTTGAGAAAATGATATCGAAATTCGATATGTTTTGTTTTTGAGTGCTGGACAGGATTAGCTATAATAAACAAAGTAGCAGTGTTATCAATGTAAATAGGGGTTTTAAGAAAATTGAACCCGTAATCTAGCAGTTGGTTTTGTAACCAAAGGATTTGAGAACAACCTGCTAATGCAACTATGTACTCAGCTTCTGAGGTTGAAACGGAGACATTTGTTTGTTTCTTACATTGCCATGAGACTAATCTAGGACCTAAAAACTGACAACCACCTGTCGTAGATTTACGATCTTGGCAACATCCCCTAGAATCACTATCTGTATATCCATGTAACTCGAAGTTTCCTTCATAAGGATACCATAACCCTAAAGCCGGTTTTCCTTTGAGATACCTGAATATTCATTTAACAGCGATCAGATGAGATTCCTTCAGGTCAGATTGATACCTGGCACAAACACAAACAACATACATTATATCAATTCTAAATGCATTAAGATACATCAAAGATCTGATCATAGATCTGTATAGAGTTTGGTCAACTGATTTTCCTTTAGAATCAGGTTCAATATTGGTATTTACGTCAGCTGGAGTTCTGATGGACTGACAATCTTGCAGTTTAAATTTCTTTAATAGTTTTTCAACGAATTTCTCTTGATTGATAAAAATTCCATCTGCAGAGTGCTTCACTTGAAGACCAAGGAAAAAGTTAATTTCTCCCATAGAACTCATTTGAAAACAAGACTTCATGATTTCTTCAAATTCATTGCATAACTTTGGACTTATAGAACCAAATATGATATCATCAACATAGACTTGAACACATAAGAGATCATCAGCATCCTTCTTAATAAACAAAGTAGGATCGATTTTCCCTCACGTGTATCCATGTTGGATCAAATGTTGTGATAACGTTTCATACCAAATTCTAGGAGCGTGATGCAGACCATACAATGCTTTGCTAAGCTTGTACACACGATGAGGATATTTTGAATCTTCCAAACATGGAGGTTGCTTGACATACACATCATCGGTGATTGGTCCATATAAGAAAGCACCTTTAGCTTCCATTTGATACACCTTGAATTTCTTGAATGACGCATAAGCCAGGATCCAGGAAGACATGAATTAATTCAAGTCTTGTAGCTGGAGCAAATACTTCATCATAATCTATTCCTTGTTCATGGGTGTAACCTTGTGCAACAAGTCTCGCTTTGTTGCGAACAACAATTCCTCGATCGTCTGTTTTGTTTCGGAACAACCATTTTGTGCCTATGGCATTTTCTCCTTCAGGTAAATTGACAAGCTTCCACACTTCTTGTTTACGAAATTGCAATAACTCTTCTTGCATTGCTTCAATCCAACTATTGTCCTTTAACTCTTCAGTGATGTTTTTAGGAACAACTTGAGATAGAAAACATGAGTATAAGCAGAGATTTGCTTTCTGAATGACTTCTTGTTGTTCTCTCATTCAATGGACCGATAATCTAAGATGTAGGATGGTTCTTGTGAACACGAGATGTTGGAATCTCATTCACTTGAATATGAACATCCAGATTAGACTGGTTCAAGTCGAAAAGCTGATGCAATAAGTTCGAAGATTATGGATTGAAATTAGGGACTTGAGTCGGTGAGTTGATAAAGTAATCAAGATTATTTGTAGCAACTACATCATCAGAAATCGATGAAGTTCCTGACTCAGGTTGTATAATTTCATGACCATCATTAGGAATAGGTTGTGAAACATTAGAATTTTCTAAAAAGGAATGTTCTTGAGCTTGTTGAGGTTGATCATAAGTTTCAGACTGAAATATAGGATCTTTCATAAAAGAGAAAAATGGATAATCTGGGCTTGAGTCATCCATATCATCAGAATCAGAATCATCGATGAATGATCCGAGATCTCCTTCTTGTTTCTTCTTCTGACCTGTAGATTCAAGCAAGTTAGAGTTGAAAGAGTTTGACAAAGAATCTAAATCAAATAACCAAGTTGGACCATTTGCAACTGATGGAAAAGAGTTTTCAAGAAATTTAACGTTGAAAGTTTCAAGTATAACATTTGTCCTAGAGTTATAAACTCTAAAAGCTTTTGAAACCAATGAATAACCAACTAAAAATCCTTCATCAGATTTTGCATCAAAGTTTCCAAGTTGATCACTTGAATTTAAAATCAAAACTGGACAACCAAAAGATTTAAGAAAATCTATATTAGGTTTCTTGCCAAACATCAACTCATAAGGAGTTTTCTGTTTATCTTTCACAAGCAATGTTTGATTTTGCACAAAACTTGCAGTGGATATGGCTTCATCCTAGAAAGTGATTGGAATTTTAGCATCTGCTAACATAGACCATGCTGCTTCAATCAAAGTTCTGTTTTTCCTTTCAGCAACTCCATTTTGTTGTGGAGTTCTTGGAGCACTGAACTAATGAGCAATACCTTTTTCTGCACAAAATCTATCAATATTAGCATTTTTAAATTCCGTTCCATGATCTCTTCTAATTAATTTAACCATTTGTTCTAGTTGATTTTCTACTTTAATGATGAATACTTTTAATAATTCAGTCGTTTCAGATTTAGCATGCAAAAAGAAAACCCAAGAAAATCTAGTAAAGTCATCAATGATAACTAAATAGTAAGAATTCTTTCCAATACTCTGCACATTTTTTGGTCCGAATAGGTCCATGTGCAACATCTGGAGAGGCTTGGAATTTGAGTTTATCAACTTGGACTTATAAGACGCTCTTTGTTGCTTTCCTTTTAAACACGCTAAGCAAAGATCTGTTGTAGCAAACTTCTTTGTTGGAAGACCTACTACATGATTTCCTGCTACAAGCTTGTTCATGTTCTTGAAGTTGGAATGCCCGAGATGTCTATGCCATAATTGGCTTTCGACATTTGATGCTTGAGCAATTAGGCATATTGTTTCTGTAGATGGATCTACTTGAGAAATATCTAACTTGTATACATCTCGATCATGAATAGCTTTAACAACTACCCATTCTTTGATTATCTGAAAACCTGGCTTCAAAATATAATAAAAAGAATCATCAAATAGAACAGAATAAGATTTGTCACAAATTTGGGAAACACTTAAAAGATTAAAGTTCAACTGTGAACAGTAGTTGACTTTATCAAAGCTAATAATCCCATTGGACACCGTTCCTTCTCCTTTTGTTTTTCCACCTGCATCACCTCCGAATGCAACATGTGTTCCATCTTTTAACTTAAATTCTTGAAGCAAGGCATGGTTGCCTGTCATATGCCGGCTACACCCACTATCAACATACCATGTGTTAATAGGTCTTCTCGAGCGTACCTGCATTTCAAAAAGAATTAAGTTGAGTTATCAATCCAAGCCGAGATGGTCTTGGTCTTGCCAAATTTATCAACAATGGTAAATTGTTTAAAGTGAAGCTTTTTCAAACCAGGCTTATTGTTAACAAATTTTCCAATTCCTTCTTACAAATTTTTGATTATCTTTGATTTGTTTTGTCCTTAAAACATTGTAACGTTATTCAAGATCATCTTCAAGATATTTCAAATCAACAGACAAAAAATTTTGTTTACCAAACTTCCCACCATTCATTCTCACAGATCGTGGAATGAATTTTCCTTGATTATACTGTCTCGGTTTTGTAGCATAAGAATCATCATAAACAGAATCATTTCTTCGAAAAGATCTCAAGCCTAAGGAAGGTTGTTTTGTTAATCTTTGAAAACCAACACTTTGATTTCTTTGAAATTATGGATTGACATATCAATTTCTTAACTGTGGATTAACATATCCATTCCTCGGCGAGTTCTTTCTGAAGTAGCAATTCCCAGTTTTGTGAGTTCTTTCATCACAATAGGTATAATATTTGTTGAAATAACAATCAGCTGTTGAATGGTTTTTCATATCACAAATGTGACAGTACCTGTTAAAGAAACATTCTTCAGTCTTATGATTGTACATATCACATATGTCACAGTACCTTTGTTGAAATTTAAACATCTGTTGATTAACTTTTGATGTGGAGGCCACATTTGATCCTTGTTTTGATTTAGGAGTTGAAAAGTTAATTTGTTGTTTTTGATTTAAAAGTTTGTTCTTTTGAAATTTGGGTTTTGCCTTTTGCTCATTAACACCATTTCTTGACTCTTTAGATACAAATCTTTTATTGACAGCGAAAGACTTAGGAACTGAACCTGTTTTCAGATCAGAGTTAGATTTGTTCTTTGAGTTAGATTTGATTTCTGGAATTTTGTTCATGTCAAAAGTACCCGCAGATACAAACTTTATTGGTTTAAACTGATTAGTTTGATTTGTTCTTTGAGTTTGCTTGTTTTGAGAAGAGTTAGATTTAGCATTTTTCCTTCTCCTTCTTTGATTTCTTGATCTTGATAATTTTTGTTTACTTTGGGATTGAACATCTTCAGTAGACAACTCTTTTGCATTTTCTTTATCTTTTTGTTCTTTTTGCCATTTAATGAAATCTGGATTGTTTAATCCGTAGGAAAATGAATCTTCAGATGTTACTTCATCTAGTTTTGCTTTCTCTTTATTCTTTGAGTTTTGTTGTCATTCTTTACCATCACTTCTTTAATAACATACTCTTTCGGAACAAACATCTTCTTATTCTTTAGTCATGCTTCATAAGATTTTACTTTTATAGGATGACCAGTTTTAATCTTCTCTGAATCTTATTCCTCAAATATCTCAATATTTGTTTTCTCTTCATCACTTTCGTAATTCGTTTTCTTGTCTTGAAAGGCTTTTAGCTTAGCTTTATTTTCAGGTGAGTGATCATGTGTGTTAAAGTTTTCTGGTAGAGTGTTTGTGATAGATTCAGGCATTGGTTCATGTGTAAATCCTAGACCTGTTTTGTTTTTATCTTTCCTTTCACTTACCAGCTGTTCTACAACAGTTTTAGAACTTTTAACTTTAGCTAGATCCACTTGAGTTGAAGCATGAGCTATTTTTTCTTCTTCTAAATTCTTTGTCATCTCTTCAAGTTGTTTCTTTACAAGTTTAAGTTCTTTTAGAGTTTTATTCCCTAAGGTTTGTAAAGATAATATCTTTTCTTCAGAGACTTTGTGATCATTTTCAGTTTATTGTGCATTACTTCTTCTTGTTTAAGTTTATCACATATCTTATATGAATATGTTCTATAATGCTCAACTTGATCAAAACATGCTTTTGTACACATTTCTCTCTGACTTCATAGGAATTTCAAGATAACTTGAAGATGAAGTCTCAGAGTCAGATGATGGATTCTCAACCTTTGGTTGATTAGACTGAGCCATAAGTGCAATCTCTTCTGAATCCTCTTTTGGGTCAGATTTTTCACTCTAGTCTTAGTCTTCATCATCATTTTCTGAATCACTATTAGCCTTTGGATCATTATCTTCAGACCAGTCTTCATTTTGAATATCTACAACAAGAGATAAACTAGAGGTTAGATCAGCTGTAAATTGTTCAGCATAAGCACTCCAGTCATATCCATCTTTAATGCTAACAACAAGAGCTTTCTCTGGCTCTTCTATTGATTTTGATTCATCTTTAATTTCTGGCATAGGAAGACTCTGATAAGGCTTTTGGAAGGTTTTCTGAGACTGCTGATGATATCTTTGACTGCTAGAACCTGCTTGACTGTTTCCTCCTTGGTTTTTGGGAGCTTTACATTCGCTCAAGAAATGACCATAGCTGTTGCAGTTGAAGCACCTTGATTTTGATTTGTCAAAGCCAACAGTTTTGTCAGCACTTGGCTTGTAGTTCCTGTTAACATAAGAGTGTTTCTGGGTTCTATAAGCAATCATCACCATCTACCAGTTCAAGTCCATCTCTTCCATATCATCAGGATCCATCTCGAACAAATCCTGCAAAACAAGATCTAATTGTGTTAGATGACTACCTTGATAAGCTTGAAAACTTGCCATAAAAGTGGTAAAAGCAGATTTAGACTCATCATCCTGTAAAAGGATATTAATAACATCTTTAACTTCGCTAGTTTTAGCAGGGTTAGAAGATGGAGTCTCAGTTTGATGTTTAGGAGTTTGAGTTTTAAGAGGAGACTGAGATTGAGGTTGAGTTGTGTAAACAGGAGCACTTGTGTAAGAAGAATCTATAAAGAAACCAGCTCCAACAAACAAATAACCCTCTTCTTCTGGAGTATTATTATCTTTGGCCAGAAAAGCATGCTCCACTATGTTAGTTGGAGATGCAACATACTTGTACTGAGACATTGAAGCAGCTCTATCATTGTTTCTGGGGCTCTCATCAATCTTAACTGATTCAATCTTGGCAATCAAAAGATCTAGATCCATAGGAAAATTTTCAATATGCTTTAACACTGTAACTGTCTGTTTCCATGAAGATGGAAGAGCATTGAGAAGTCTGTAGTTTAGATCTTTTAGATCATTTTTGATACCGACAGTTGACATCTCAGTAGTTAGTTGCACAAATCTGTTCATCATCTGATTGATTGTTTCACCAGAAAGATGCTCAAATAACTCGAATTGCCTCGTGAGTTTTTGCTTTTTGAGATCTTGTATCTCTTTACCACCTTCACAAATGATTTTCAAAGCCTTGTACATAGTGTACCCAGTTTGATAACCATCAAGTCTAGTCAAGACTTCTAATGGTAATCCCTTACACATCAGTGAATAAGCTTTGATATCATTCTTTACTTTCCTTAAGTCATCACCTTGCAAACCATCCTCAGGATAAGGTTCTTGAGAGTCTTTTATGTAAACAAATTCTCTATTAGGACTATCACATGTAATCGAGATATGAGGTCCTTTCTCTATTGAATTCGGAAAGTCAGTGTCAATAGAATTTAGATGATGCTTCAGTCTTAAAGACCAGTTCTTGAAATCAACTCTGTTCTTTAGCTTTGGAACCCTGTTCTCCGAATCATCAGACTTAACCATTTTGTATTTTTGAATTTAAGAAAAAGACTTGTTTTTGTTGTTTTAAGTTTTGAATTAAAAACTATGAAATGAAAATATTTTTGAATTTTAGTTTCAAAAAAAAGTTTCTAAGTGTAAACTGATAAGTCTGAAAGCTGATGCGCCTGAATAGTTGACAAGCGCCTAAACAGCAGTGAAATGCCTACACAGTTCTCAAACACCTGACTTTGAAGTAGAAACACCCAAAGGAATGCCTTAGTAGAATTCTGAAAAACACCCAACTGAAATGCGACTGAACAGTTGCAATGCGCCCAAACAGTTGTTAAACGCCTGGGGTCCAAACAGTTCATATGCGCCTAAACAGTTGAAATGCGCCTAGAATTACTTTGTTTCTGCAAAGTCACCAAGTGTCCAAACAGTCTCAAAACGTCTCAACAGTGGTCAAACGCCTGATCTGTAACGTTTACACAGTATCAAAACGCCCAAATAGTGGAAATGCGCCTAGATACTTAGACAATTTTCAGCAGTTTTCAACCATAATGCGCCTAATTCATCAGCTTCAACGAACTCAGATCTTATGAAAATCTTCAAAACTTGATTAATTGATCTAAAAACTTCCAATTTGGTAGTAATTAGGTCGATTAACAATCCTTAATCCTCAATTTCATCAAACAACAACAACAAAATCAGTATTCTGATTAAATTTCAGTCCGATTATGAAGAACAAAGTTCAAACACTAATTCGATCAATTTCTCAGATTTGAATGAATTGAACACAAATTGTGATTTAAATCATGTTTCTATGAATGAAACACAACTGAAAACAATAATTAATTGATCAAATTACAATCAATCACAGATTTCAAGTGATTCAATGAGCTTAAAATGTCGATAAGCTCTGATCACTGAACCGAAGGCTTGATACCAATTAATCGGTTCAAAAGGATCGAATCTATGATGATTTAGTGATGCAATGATCAATTCAAACACAAAGTAATCAAACACATGCAATTACATCAAAAAATTCAAAGATTTCATTCATAGCAAATGCACAGGATACAATGTGTAGGGTTACAGTTCGTTCAATTGATTCTAACTGTTTCTTAGATCTGAGATGTC
This sequence comes from Flaveria sonorensis, assembly GCA_025506505.1. Taxonomy (NCBI): domain Eukaryota; kingdom Viridiplantae; phylum Streptophyta; class Magnoliopsida; order Asterales; family Asteraceae; genus Flaveria; species Flaveria sonorensis. The sequence continues at coordinate 31,507,774 of CM046432.1, read as the reverse complement.
TAAGATCAAGTCTCTCTCTCTTGTCTACCCTGCACATACATAAAATATCCTATTTATACTATCAAGAAACTAAGGAACATATATTTACAAATAAGTCCCTATACTATGACAAAAAAAACATCAAGACAAAATGTTAATCTTTCAAGAAGTCTAACGTATTTTTCCCGAAATTTCAGAAAACTTCTAAGGCAAATTAGGCGCATGGGCACTATGCAGGCACGCGGACAGTTGGGCACATGGGAACACTTAGGCGCATGGGTAAAAACTTTGGCGCATGGGAAAAACTTAGGCGCATGGGTACTATGCAGGCGCATGAGTACTATGCAGGCGCATGGATACCTGGGCGCATGGGAAAACTTAGGCGCAAGAGCAAACACTTTGGCGTATAGGAAAAAAAACTTAGGTGCATGTGAACTATGCAGGCGCATGAGTACTATGCAGACGCATGAATACTTGGGCACATGGGAAACTTAGGCGCATGAGCAGACTTAGGCGTATGGGCACTATGCCAGTTCTAACTTACACTAAATTCAGTTCCCGATCATCATCTTAACATATTCTTAGCCCAAATCTAGCATACTATGCAAACAAGCATACAACCACATAATTTGGTCAAACATTCACAAACACACACACCCACATAAAACAGGGGAAACATATATGGTTTAACATACTGGAATTTGCAAAAACAATAATTTACATGCATTTCAGCCCAAAAACAAGTTTAAAACATAAAATTCAAGGTTCTAGAACTCACCTACAACAGCCTTCGAGTAAGACTCCACCAAACTCGAGAGCACTTGGAGTTCAAACACCTAAACACACCAAAAACACACAACCGAACATAGAGAAACACACAAGACTCGGTCTACAAGCTGAAAACCCAGCTGAAACCGGACAAAACACACAAAAACTTACCTTCAAGACGATCTTCTTCTTCTTCTCTCTAAAAACCGATGGAACTCTGCTTTTCTTCTTTTTTTGCTGTCGAAGGCAGTTGGTGATTAGAAGTGTGGGCGCCCATGCCCACTTTTTAAACATAATTATATTAAAGTTTGCCTCTTGCACAACTTTAACCCCTCAACTTGGGTTATTTCACCTTTCTTTCTTTATACTTCTCTTTTCTTTTCTTTTCTTTTAAAATTTCCAGGTTTTACAAGTCCACCCCCCTTATACATGTTTCATCCCTAAAACCTGTCACTCCTCGAATAGTTATGGATAATGTTGTCTAATCTCTTCCTACGTCTCCCACGTAGACTCGGATCCCTTCCTGTGCCTCCACTGTACCCGCACCATTGGAACCACTTTATTTCGTAATCTATTTTCTTTTTGGTTAATGATTGCCACTGGTTTCTCTACGTAATTAAGTCTTTCATCCACTTCAATGTCCTCCAGTGGTACAATCATATCTTCATCAGCTAGGCATTTTCTCAGATGAGATACATGGAATATTGGATGAATCCCACTTAACTCATCGGGTAGCTCCAACCTGTAGGCCACCTCTCCTACTCGAGCAATGATTTGGAAAGGTCCTATAGACCTCGGGTTCAGCTTACCTCGCTTTCTGAACCGAATGATCCCCTTCCAAGGTGAAACTTTTAGCATAACTTTATGACCCACCTTGAATTCAAATGGTCTACGCCTCTTGTCAGCATACGACTTTTGCCTATCTTTTGCCGCCTTCATAAAGGCGTCGATCTTCTCCAAATTTTCAGTCGTAGCCTCGATCACTTCAACGCTCCCCAACTCCTTCTGTCTGATGTCACCCCAACATACGGGCGTTCTATACTTCCTACCATATAACATCTCATATGGTGGCATACCAATGCTGGCATGATAACTGTTATTGTATGAGAATTCAGCTAACGGTAAGTGTTCATCCCAACATCCTACAAAATCAATCACGCATGCCCGTAGCATATCTTCCAGTGTCTGAATCGTCCTCTCCGACTGACCATCTGTCTAAGGATGGTACGCCGTACTGATATGTAGTCTCGTCCCCATCGTGTTGTGGATCTCTTTCATAACTTAGATGTAAACCAAGTGTCACGGTCTGACACTATAGACACCGGTACACCATGACGAGTCACAATCTCCTTAATGAACAAATCCGCCAACATCTCATACGAATACGTCTCACGGATTGGCAAGAAATGAGCACTCTTCATCAGACGGTCTACTATCACCCATATGGCATCATACCCTCTTGTCGTACGCTGTAACTTCATAATGAAGTCCATGGTGATGTGCTCCCATTTCCAATTGGGTATATCCAATGGTTGGATCTTCCCATATGGTTTCTGATGCTCAGCCTTCACTTGCAAGCAAGTAAGGCACTTGCTCACATACTCCGCTACATCACGCTTCATACCCGGCCACCAGTAATCTTTCTTCATATCATGATACATCTTTGTAGCAACGGGGTGAATGGAGTATCAAGTCTTATAAGCTTCATCCATGATTTTCCCCCGTAGGTCTCCATAACAAGGGATCCAAATCCGCCCGAAGCGGGTTCTAACTCCGAGAGTGTTCTCACCTAACTTCGAGACTAGACCTCTCATCCTTTCGGAGTTAAGGTGCTCTTCTTTCAACGCCTCATCTTGGAACCCCTTGACCTGTGTCATCACCTCGGAGGTCATCACCAACTGGTAAGCTTTCACCCGAATTGGCTCGGGTCTCTCCTTTCGGCTAAAGGCATCCGCCACTACGTTAGCCTTGCCTGGATGGTAGTGGATCTCATAATCATAATCCTTGATCAACTCTAACCACCTCCTCTTCCTCATATTAAGATCCTTCTGCTCAAAGAAATACATCAAGCTTTTATGGTCAGTGAAGATAGTGCACTTCGTCCCGTACAAGTAGTGCCTCCAAATCTTCAATGCAAAGACCACAGCCGCTAGCTCCAAGTCGTGAGTAGGATAATTAGCCTTATGTATTTTCAACTGTCGGGACGCATAGACTATAACCCTTCCCCGTTGCATCAGCACGCAACCCAATCCTGAATAAGAAGCATCTGAATAGACCACCAAGTCTTCATTCCCTTCGGGTGACGTCAAGACAGGAGCTTGAGTCAATCTTGTCTTTAACTCCTCAAAAGCTCACCTGTTCCAGACCCCATACAAACATCACATCCTTGCGGGTCAGCTTGGTCAATGGTAAGGCTATCTTAGAAAAGTCTTGAATGAATCTTCTATAATAGCCCGCTAAACCCAAGAAACTACGGATCTAGGATGGCGTCTTTGGAGTCTTCCATTGCATCACCGCCACCACCTTTGCCGGGTCTACCATGATCCCTTGGGAATTTACCACATGACCCAAAAACTGAACCTCGCGCAACCAGAAAGCGCACTTGGAGAACTTAGCATACAGCTTCTCTCTTCTAAGTGTCTCCTATACCTCACGAATGTGACCGGCATGATCTCCTTCTCTATTCGAGTAAATCAGGATATTATCAATAAGCACAATCACTAATTTATCCCACATCGGTTGACACACCCAGTTCATCAGATCCATAAAGGCAGCTGCCGTGCTAGTTAGATGAAAAGACATAACGAGAAACTTGTAGTATTCACAACGTATGCGAAAAGCTGTTTTAGGGATATGCTGCTCCTTCACCTTCAACTGATGGTAACTAGATCGAAGATATATCCTTGAGAACCAACTGGCACCTTGGAGCTGATCAAACAAGTCATCAATTTTGGGTAGTGGACACTGGTTCTTCACTGTCAACTTGTTTAACTCACGGTAGTCGATGCACATCCTCATACTACCATCCTTCTTCTTTACATACAAGATCAGAGCACCCCAGGGAGAGATACTCGGTCGAATGAACCCTTTGTCCAACAACTCTCGTAACTAGACCATCAGTTCCTTTATCTCTGACAGAGCCAATCGATACGGTGCCTTGGCAACAGGTTGAGCGCCAGGTATCAAGTCGATCTGGAACTCAATCTCGTGGTCTGGTGGCACACCTGGTAAATCTTCTAGGAACACATTTGGAAAGTCACACACAACTGGTACGTCGGACGGTTATGGTTCTAATGCATCCACATCCTCCACGTAAGCCAGGTAGGCACTACATCCACGTTTCATGCACTTCTCTACCACCACCATCGAAGTCACCTTCGGAACCATAGTAACTCGATCACCATAGATCGTCACCGTACTCCCATCAGGTTAATCGGATCATCTTCTTGCTACACACAATATTTGCCTCATAGGCTGCTAACCAATCCATCCCTAGAACCACATCGAATCCGCCTAGGGGCATCATGAATAATTTAGCAGAGAACCTATGGCCTTCCAACTCTATGTCATAATTCTCTATCAGATCAGAAATCCTGGTAGACTTTCCAATGGCAGTTTCTACATCGAAGCGTTCATCAAACTTTCTACTCCTAACAGGCAACTTAGCACAGAAGGCAACATAAATAAAACTCTTACTAGCACCAGAATCAAACAATATCGAGGCACAAGTTTGGTTTACTAGGAACGTACCTAACACGACATCGGGATCCATCCTAGCCTCCTCCTGAGTCATCGTGAATGCTCTGGCTTTTGCTCTTTGCCCATCCTTCTCGGTCCCCTTCTTTGCCCCACAACTTTCAGCTCTCGGCTTCCTGCAATCTCTACTCATATGCCCAGCCTCGCCATAATTGTAGCACCTCATCACCCCACTATCCCTTGCCACATGCCCTGCCTTCCCGCATTTAAAACAGAGATTTGGTCCCAACTTACATTCCCCCGCATGCTCTTTCCCACACCTATTACACATTCTTGACCCAGTACCTGCTGTCACCACCCTCTTGTCATCCATTCTTTCCTTTTTACTTTTTGGGGTGAAACCACCACTGCAAAATCTTTTCCCCTTCCAATTTCTGTCATCATCACCTTTCTTATTCACCTCCACTACCGCCACCTCTCTCTCATCACATAGTCTCCCGGCCAGATCAACCACCAACCTAAAAGTACTTGGCCGGGCGGTGATCATGTGCCTGTGGATATCCGCGTGCAAACCTTGAATATACCTCTTGATCTTCCTTGATATCGGTGTCACCTGATCTGGCACCAGCCTTGCCATCTCATTAAACTTAGTGGTATACTGCTGGTGAGTCATGGTTCCCGCTTCCAGCTGTAGGAACTCTCTCTCAATCTTGTCAAGCTCCCTATGAGGAAAAAATTCCTCAATAACCAACTTCTTTAGCTCACTCCACCTCATCCTCCCAATTGCCCTGCTACCCTCAGCCTTGACAATGTTGTCCCACCAGTATAAGGCCGAGTCCATAAATGAGTGGCTAGCAAACTTCACCTTTTGATCCTCTCGGCACTCACTGATATCGAGCACCGCCTCCATCTCCCTCACCCATCGATGAGCAGCAGCAGCATTACCATTTCCTTCGAATGTTGGGGGCTTGCATCTTTAGAATGCCCCGTAACTACACCCCTTGGCAGTTTCCTGCACCGCTTCCTCCTCCTCTTCGTCACTGGAGACAACCATCTCAGTCTCTGGTTGCTCCCCTTCACCTAAACCTCTCCCAACTATCATCCTCCTCTCCTCCTTCTCTTTCTTTTCATCCTCCCACACAGTACAAATAACCTCGGTCACCACAGACGGAAGGATCGGTTGCATGACCTGATGAACCTCCTCCACAACTGCCTCTTTCACAGAGGCTCTCAAATTAGCACTCTCATCACCGCCTTCCTGGTGATGAAGCTCGGGCTCTGCAGGAGCTGTCCCAGCAGCCTTAGCCTTTTTCCCGAGGATAAAGCTTAGGCTCTACCACCCGCCATCCTCTAAACACTATAAGATTCAAACACCAACACGGTCATTCAAGGTAATAGCTCAGATTATGTCAAGTATAGTACGTCCCTAATTACAGTGGCCAGTTGTGATTAGCCACTTACTTTACTCTTCATCCCCCAAGCATTACCTATCCTGACTACATCAATATCCAAATCTAATAAGAGCACATAAATCAGATAGCACGCGCACATAATACCGGTTAACCTTAAGAAAGTAAAATACCTGATGGCACGTAGCTACTTAGGCTGGCATCCCTCCATTCGGTCCCATTCTCAGTTTAATTTTAGGTTTTGAAAATATTTACCCCATTCTCTTAAACTTTGGCTCTGATACCAACTTGTAAGGCCCTGTTCCTGGGAACCCCACCGTTGGTCAATCACAACCTCATTTATATCAAAACATATTATGATTTATTAAGTAAATAAATATTGCAACAGAGTAATTCATCAAAAACCATTTCATGCTTTAATAAATACATTTGCCAAGTAATACATCGTCGTTCAAAAGATTACAAAATATCAGTTAGTTGTATTACGAAACAACATCATTATTATTGCATGAGATGGATGCCAGTCTTTGCCCGCCAAGTAGCTTCACCCTCGTGCCATCCTCAGCAACAAACTACCTGCCAACTGAAAATGCATGAAAAGTCAGCATTGCTGAGTGTGTTCTAGTTTTATAATATAAAATACTTTACCTTTAGTAAAAATCTTTCCTTTACTTTCGTTCGTGATCACACAACATACATACACCTTGATAATATCATTATTATCTTTCAACATTCTTTTCATTCATTTCGTACTTTTATCATTATCTTTCACTTTCATCTAGACCAATGTCATATGCTATACCCCAAACATTGTGTACAAAGCAGGTACTGGGCCGAAGTCTATAAATAGACCCCTAACATTGTGCATGAAGCTGACTTCAGTAACTGGGCAAGTGACAAGGGTCTCGTTTCGTACTTATTGGTCAATCACAAAGATTGACCCCTGTTTACATCCTTATGGGTTAGCTAAACCGCACACAGTTGAGGTAACAACCCCTCAATGAGTTGTGAATCTCCTTTCAGTTGCTTGCAAGACTTTACATTCTTTCATTATGTTCCACTTCGTTAACGATGTCTTTCACTTTCATTATATAATACTTTACGTACAAGAGCATTAACACACCATGTAAATTCACGTAATAACACGTAATAAGGAATATCAATAACAGGCCACATGGACAGTTGGGCACATGGGAACACTTGGGTGGATGGGGAAAAATTTAGGCGCATGGGAAAAACTTAGGCGCATGGGTACTATGCAGGTGCATGAGTACTATGCAGGCGCATGGATACTCTGGCACATGGGAAAACTTAGGTGCATGAGCAAACACTTAGGCGTATGGGCAAAAAAACTTAGGCGCATAGGAAACTTAGGCGCATGAGCAGACTTAGGCATATGGGCACTATGCCAGTTCTAACTTACACTAATTTCAGTTCCCAATCATCATCCTAACATATTCTTAGCCTAAATCTAGCATACTAAGCACATAAAACAAGCATACAACCATATAATTCGGTCAAACATTCACAAACACACACACCCACATAAAACAGGGTAAACATATATGGTTTAACATACTGGAATTTGCAAAAACAATAATTTACATGCATTTCAGCCCCAAAACAAGTTTAAAACATAAAATTCGAGGTTCTAGAACTCACCTACAGCAGCCTTCGAGTAAAACTCCACCAAATTCGAGAGCACTTAGAGTTCAAACACCTAAACACACCAAAAACACACAACCGAACACAGAGAAACACATAAGACTCGGTCTACAAGCTGAAAACCCAGCTGAAACCGAACAAAACACACAAAAACTTACCTTCAAGACGATCTTCTTCTTCTTCTCTCTAAAAACCAATGGAACTCTGACTTTCTTCTTTTCTGTTGTCGAAGGCAGTTGGTGAGCAGAAGTGTGGGCGGCCATGCCCACTTTTTAAACATAATTATATTAAAGTTTGCCTCTTGCACAACTTTAACCCCTCAACTTGGGTTATTTCACCTTTCTTTCTTTATACTTCTCTTTTCTTGTCTTTTCTTTTAAAATTTCCGGGTGTTACATACAATTAATGTGGATGATTGGTTGACAATTGAATAAGTTGTGTTTACTTTCCGTTGCATTGCGTTGATATCAGTTAGTCACAGCCAGACCCCGTTCGGCGGGTTGTGACAGACTAGTATCAGAGCCAATGGTTACAGCGGATTAGGATCTTCTCTATAAGATCCCTAGGCTTTAACCACACATTAGGGAACTAGGGAAACTAAGAAAAAGACCCCCCCCCTTTAAGCTATGACCGGAGGGTAGTTCCTAACATTTGCATACATTCATTTAAATTTTATATAAGTCTTGATGCAATTTCTAATTTTGAATATATATATGTACTATTCACTTTGCAATTCACCTTGCTTGCTCAATAGATGGCCGAAGACCAGAATTGAGGAAAGACCATTATTATAAACGACTCGCCTGATGTCCCATCCCTGCACTACTACCAGACCACTATCCCACCACCCACGTTTGTACCAGATGTGGGTGCCGAACCTTCGAGACGCCCCCAGTCTTATGAGATTATGGAGTATGCCACTCTTGGGCCATAGTACGGGGACCCTAATTGGTACCCAAGGGCCCTTTATGAACACATGATTCCCGATCCTAACCAGATTTGGGAAATGGAGGAGTCCGACCCGTCGGAAGACACATTTACATCGTCGGTGACCGTCCGGGTCAGTTCCTTACGACCTGACGAGGATGAAGACGTGGCACCTCGTGCGAGACAAACTGCACATGTCCCTTCGACCCGTCCCCACATTCCAAGAGGAATGGGGTAACATGGTTACAGGACTGATCAGGGCGCCGCCACAACCAGTTGTACCACCATTGCCATCACTGCCAGCTTCTCAGCATCCGGGTGGACCTTATGAGCGTGACGCGGTAGCACATTATAGTTTCCACTTAGCCCCGTCTAGGTACTACACAGACTCCTATGACGGGTCGGCGCGCTATTCCAGTGCGTCCTACCAGATATTTTCTAATCAGCCCCGATACCACTCGGGACCAATGATTGGAGACACCACCATGGACGAGGTGTAGCGACGACACCCAAAAGGAAGAGAGGGACGAGGCGGTGTCCTTACTGGCAGGGATGAGGAGGAAGCTTTACCGAGCCGCCCATAAGTGTGTGCTCAACCCATGGACTCGTCACCGCCGCCGCCCTTATTGACAAATCTTTGATTATTTTATTATTTAAATATCGAATGAACTATGTACTCTGTAGGGCGTGGGTGAATGTTCACTCATGTCACACCTGGTTGTACTTTGAACTTATTTAAAATTTTGTAATCATAGCAGTTTTGCTATAGTTAAGACAATTAATGGCTGTTTGATGGGATGTGTTGGACCTCTCTACTTGCATAATATGACGATATGATTCGTCGTGAAACTATTATAATTGTTGGTTATAAAACCCTTGAGTTTAAAAACCATATACAAATTTTATTTTAGCCATGCCAAGGGGAAAAGGACAAGGTCGTGCACCAAATGCTAGGGGTGGTGTCACCACCCGATCCAGAACTCATACCAACCGACTTGATGAAACCACCACTGAAAACACCAACAACACTCACCATACCAATGACAGCCCCAACATCAACCACAACACCGACCAAGAAACTAGACTGCAACACCTAATCGCCGAAGCCATTGTTAACGCCCTGCCCACTATAACTGCCCATGTCAACACCGAGCAAAACCGTGAAGTAACCCATGAGGGGGAAGAAAACGAAGATGGAAACAACAATAAGGAGGAACGGGAAGAAGCCCCTATGCGAAATGGATGTAATTACAACGCATTCATGGCCTGCAAACCAAGGGACTACTATGGAAATCAAGGTGTGACAAGAACAATTTGATGGCTAGAAGAAATGGAAGCGGTACTGATATAAGCGACTGTGCTAAGATGAACAAGGTAAGGTTTGACACGCACTCCCTCAAGAATGGAGCATTGAACTGGTGGAACACACTGTTGCAAACCCGAGGAAGAAACGTAGTGAACCGGATGAAATAAGAGGAGTTTGAATGCTTGATGGTTGAACGATACTGTCCGATTAACGAGATTGAAAAGATGGAGGCTGAATTCCTAGGCTTGGAGATGAAGGGCACGACACACTTGGAATACACCAACCAATTTAACGAGCTGTCACTGTTGGTACCGCAGTTGGTGACTCTTAAATCTAAGAAGATTGGTAGATACGTGTGGGGTTTAACCCCAAATATTAGGGGAATGGTGAAGGCAGCAAAGCCAAGGATGTTTCAGGAGATAGTAGAGATTTCGGCAACGTTAAACGATGAGGCTGTAAGATGTGAGGGAGTGAAAGGGGTAGAGAATGCTGGAGTAAATTGAAAATGGGAGAATTTCCGATCCATGAGTGGAAGTTCAAGTGGAAGAGGTATGGTAAATCAACAGCAGGAAGGGAAGAAACCCTATTTAGGGTGGCAACCATTTTATGGGAAGTGTGGACTCCATTACCTAGGATTGTGCGAGGTGAGGATGAAGGTTAAACCATAGGTCAAAGAAGGCAAGACCACCTTGTGCTATAAGTGCAACAAACCAGCTCATTTTGCAAGGGAATACAAGTCTGTGACCACAGGGCCTGTGAGATGCCATGAGTGTGGCGAAACCAAGCACATCCGCCCTGACTGCCCCAAACTAAAGGCTAAGAAACCAGCGGTAGGATGCCCCAAGGGGAGAGCATTCGTGATGAACGTAAAAGTTGCTAAGGAGGAGCCCGAAGTTGTGACTGGTACGTTCATAGTAAACAATCATTATGCTTATGTACTATTTGACACTGGGGCTAATAGAAGCTTTGTTTCTATAAGCTTTAGAACAAGAATTGAATTAAGCTCCTCTAGGCTAGCCGACATGTATAACGTAGAACTAGCTAACAGAACATTAGTTAAAGCTGATGAGACAATGGTTGGGTGCACCATAGAACTTGATGAGCACGAATTCCCTATAGACTTAATACCAGTGGAACTAGGAGGATTTGACATAGTGGTTGGTATGGATTGGCTGGTGAAGAATAGGGCCAAAATTATATGCGACAAGAAATTAGTGAAGATTCCCCGACCTGAAGGAGAAACCCTCGTGATATATGGTGAGAGATCAAGACGAGGCATGAACACCATTTCATGCATAAAGGCTAATAAGTGCCTGCGGAAAGGGTGCATTACATACTTGGCCTATGTAATGTCTACTGAAGAGGAAAAAAGGCTTGAGGACGCCCCATAGTGTCAGAATTTGCAGACGTATTTCCCGATGAACTACTAGGACTCCCTCCACATAGGCAGGTTGAATTTCGTATCGACCTAATACCGGGAGCTGCACCGGTAGCTAAATCACCCTATAGACTAGCCCTGTCGGAGATGCAAGAGTTGATGACTCAACTGCAAGAGCTTATGGACAAAGGGTTCATCAGGCTAAGCTTCTCATCATTAGGAGCTCCAGTCCTATTTGTTAAAAGAAAGATGGAACCCTAAGAATGTGCATTGACTATCGAGAGTTAAACAAAGTCACAATCAACAATCGATACCCACTTCCAAGGATTGATGTCTTGTTTGATCAGCTCCAAGGATCATGATACTACTCCAAGATAGACCTGAGGTCAGGGCATCACCAGTTACGAATCAAGGGGGATGATGTACTAAAAACCGCATTAAGAACTAGGTACGAGCACTACGAATTTTTTAGTGATGGCTTTCGGTTTAACCAATGCACCTGTGGTATTCATGGACCTCATGAATAGGGTGTATAAGGAATACTTGGACAAATTCGTAGTAGTTTTCATAGACGACATACTAATATATACTCCAAGACCGAGGCAGAACACAAACAACATTTGAGGTTGATTTTAGAGCTACTGCGAACTGAGCGTCTATATGCCAAGTTTACAAAGTATGAATTCTAGATGTGAGAAGTGCCGTTTTTGGGGCACATAGTAAGCAAGAAAGGAATTCAAGTCGACCCCTCAAAGAATGAGGCCATCCAGAAGTGGGAACCACCTAAGGCCCCTACCGAGGTACTACAATTTTTAGGGTTGGCCGGTTAGTACAAATGATTCATAGAGAACTTCTCAAAAATTGCCAAACCACTGACGTACCTAACCTAGAAAAGTACTAAATTCAAATGGGAAGCATAGCAATAGGAAGCCTTTGAAACCCTGAAGCAGAAGCTATGTAGTGCACCGATACTGTCACTACCCGAGGGAACAGATGATTTCACAGTGTATTGTGATGCCTCACACCACAGACTAGGGTGTGTCATGATGCAAAGGGGAAAAGTGATAGCATATGTTTTATGAAAACTAAAGGTGCACGAGCAAAACTACACCACACACGACTTGGAGTTAGGAGCTGTAGTATCTGTGCTAAAAATCTGGAGGCATTACGTGTATGGTACGAAGTGCGTGATCTTCACTGATCACAAAAGCCTACAAAACATTTTGAATCAGAAAAATGTTAAACATGCGACAAAGGAGATGGGTGGAATTAATTAACGACTATGATTGTGAAATCCGATACCACCCCAACAAGGTGAACGTGGTAGCAGATGCTTTAAGCAGGAAGGAAAGGGCCAAACCGCTTAGGGTTCATGCCTTGCAAATGAAGGCATAAATTGATCTAAGAGACCAGATACGAAGAACCCAAAAAGAGGCTATGAATGAAGAAAACTATGAGAAAGAAGGATTAAAGGGGATGGAGAAACAACTAAACACCCAAGATGATGGAATAATGAGGTTGAATGGAAGGGCATGGATCCCGATGCTAGGTGGGCTAAGAGACATCATTTTAGAAGAAGCCCACAAATCAAAATATTCCATTCATCCTGGGAACGACAAGATGTATAGGGATTTAAGGATAAACTATTGGTGGCCAGGTATGAAAAGACAAATAGCCACTTACGTAGGAAAATGCTTAACTTGTGCCAAGGTAAAGGCAGAATACCAAAATCCATCTGGATTTCTCCAATAGCCAGAAATACCAGCATGGAAATAGGAAAGAAGCACAATGGATTTTGTCACAAAACTTCCCCAAACCCTAAGAGGGCAAGACGCTATATGGGTAATAATGGATCGACTAACCAAGTCGGCACACTTCTTGGCAATTAGGGAAGACTACGAAATGGAAAAGCAAGATAAGATATATGTCAATGAAATAGTATCTCAACATGGAGTGCCATTGTCAATTATCTCAGATCGAGATAGCCGATTTACCTCCCGATTCTGGCAAGCATTTCAACAAGCACTGGGAACGCGTATAGACTTAAGCACCGCCTAGCACCCTCAAACTGATGGTCAAAGCGAAAGGACAATTCAGACCCTTGAAGACATGTTGAGGGCCTACGTGATAGACTTTGGTGGAAATTAGGACACCCACCTACCACTAGCTGAATTTTCATATAACAACAGCTACCACACCAGCATAGGAGCTGAACCCTTTGAGGCACTTTATGGATGTAAGTGTCGGTCTCCGGTTTTTTGGGCTGAAGTAGGAGAAAGCTAGTTAACCAGTCCAGGAATAGTGCAAGAAACAACTGACAAGATTCACTGAATACGAGAAGTCTAGCAGCAACGAGAGATCGACAAAAGAGCTATGCCGATAACAGACGCAAACCCTTAGAATTCAAGTGGGAGACCAGGTGATGTTGAAGGTGTCCACATGGAAAGGGTTAATCAGATTTGGTAAGCATGGAAAATTGAGCCGGAGGTACATTGGACCCTTCAAGATTCTCGAGAGAATCGGACCTGTTGCCTATAGGCTGGAACTACCTGAAGAATTAAGCAGAATACATGACACATTCCACGTCTCAAATCTCAAGAAATGCCTATCCGATGAAAACCTGATAGTGCCATACACGAAAGTGCAGATTAACGACAGGCTCCAATTCGTTGAAGAACCACTCGAAATAATAGGGCGATAGGAAAAGAAACTTAGATGTAGTAAGATTCTGATTGTGAAGGTGAAATGGAACTCACGACGAGGTCCTGAGTTCACTTGGGAACCGTAAAGCGAAATCAGAAAGAAGTACCCATGTCTCTTCGAACCCAAAACCCCTAACAATGGAATTCAAGAAAGAGTCAGTAAAACCCCCAACCCGGCATAACACGAAATTGGCTTTATATACATACATTTATTTTAGTAACAAAACATTTCACTCTATGAACCATGATGATTGACCAACCCCATTGCATCTTTAGAATTAGAATAGAGCTTGATAAACTATCCTTAAACAAATTTCGAGGACGAAATTTCTGTAAGTAGGGGAGGATATGACATCTCCGGTTTTTGGGCCCAAAAGGTTTATTTTTAGAAACCATAACGGGCCACACAATGATCACAGAAGCCCATGTGATGGGCCCAACAAGATCAAACTCCTAGACATGGACACACACACACACCACACCACGATGGGCTTAGGCCCATCAAACTTTAAACTGGTCATTGGACGACAGTGCTAAGTGGGCTTGACCCACAAGATCCTTATGGGCCATTTGGGCCACGTTATGAGATGGTTCGTGAACTACCGACACTAGTGGGTTTTAGGCTCGATGCCCTAGTTAAGCTATGTGCCAAAAAGTCTATACCTAAGACTATGAGTCATCCGCATTTGTTTACTTCTACCGCAGATGTATACTTAAGTCATCCGCATTTGTTTACTTCTTCCGCAGATGTATACTTATGTCATCCGCATTTGTTTACTTCTTCCATAGATGTATACTTAAGTCATCCGCATTTGTTTACTTCTTCCATAGATGTATACTTAAGTCATCTGCATTTGTTTACTTCTTCCGCAGATGTATACTTAACTCATCCGCATTTGTTTACTTCTTCCGCAAGTGCATACTTAAGTCATCCGCATTTGTTTACTTCTTCCGCAGATGTATTCTTAAGTCATCCGCATTTGTTTACTTCTTCCACAGATTTATACTTAAGTCATCCGCATTTGTTAACTTCTTCCACAGATCTATACTTAAGTCATCCGCATTTGTTTACTTCTTCCGCAGATGTATACTTAAGTCATCTGCATTTGTTTACTTCTTCCGCAGATGTGTACTTAAGTCATCCGCATTTGTTTACTACTTCCGCAGATGTATACTTAAGTCATCCTCATTTGTTTACTTCTTTCGCAGATGTATACTTCAATCATCCGCATTTTTTTACTTCTTCCGTAAGTGTATACTTTAGTCTAGTCATCCACATTTGTTTACTTCTTCCGCAGATGTATACTTAAGTCATCCGCATTTGTTTACTTCTTCCGCAGATGTATACTTAAGTCATCCGCATTTGTTTACTTCTTCCGCAGATGTATACTTAAGTCATCCACATTTGTTTACTTCTTCCGCAGATGTATACTTAAGTCATCCGCATTTGTTTACTTCATCCGCAGTTGTATACTTAAGTCATCCGCATTTGTTTACTTCTTCCGCAGTTGTATACCTAAATCCTCCGCATTTGTACCTTAGTCATCCGCATTTGTAGACTTGTTGAGCCCAGCGTACCCGTCAATAAAAACTTATATTTAATGAATCAAAAAACTAAAAATATAAAAAGTTATGCAAGACATAATCCATGTAAACGATAACAGTGATAATAATAATAAATTTAAACTAAATAATAAATCCACCTAATACTTACACCTTATAAATAAAAACTAAAAATAACCATACAATTAATACTAGATAAATAAAATTTGTCCAGACATAAATACATACATACATACACCCGTATGAAAATATATTTATTTTAGAAAAAGAGAAATGCTAGTTGACTTGTCCAATCACCACCCAAGCCACCCAATGCATGGTTTAGCTTCTTAATCCATTCTAACTTGGTTCACTAACCAAAATCTTCCTTTAACCAATGCAGAATCCTGTAATTAAGAAAGTGGGACCCAACTCCCCTTCCAACACCTCTCGGCTGAACCCCCTACAACACCACCACCCTCACCTTCAATTCCAAATATAACTCTCACCAAACACTCTCAACCTTCTTTTATTCTCTTACTCTCATCAAGAAGCAGATTCCAGCCATCCTGAAGCCAAGAAGCAGCCCAGACTCGAGCACCATCAACCCCAGTAGGTTAAGGTAAACATCGCTGAATACACACACACATACCCACATATCATCGACATCACATCTCCATTTCCATTGATGTTGCAACCTGAACTAACCTGCCATTTCTAACAGCCTTCTCTCACCATCGCAAGCTTCTTTGGCAGCCCTCGCTTCCACCACATCTACCTCGTAACCGTTGCTACCCGAAAACGCACGAAATATCACGTATCATCTCGTTGCTGACACAAACAACCTCGTGTCACCCCCAACATCATATGAACAAATACGATACCATATTTTCCAGTAACAAAAGGATGTAATATCTTCGTAAAGAACGGTTTTGATAAATATAATACAACCGAAAACCCGGTTTTCATAAAAATATAAAAGTATATTAAGAAAAATCAAAGATTATACTCTGAATGTTTCTGGAAGTTAATAGTGATGATCTTAAGTTAAAATTTAAGTTTCATGATTTACATGTATAAAATCCGCCCTTCAAAAGTAATAACCTGAAAAATACGAAGAAAATACGAGAAACAAGTTGGGGATTTAACTTATTTGAAATATGGGGTTGTGTAGGAGTTATTTCTGTTATAAATATATTTGCAAAGGAAAAAATCAGATTAAAACACTTAAAAATCCAAAACTGGGACTTAACGGAACTAACCGGTGGACTTAACGGATGTATCGAAAATGCATACAATCTGATGTACAAAAATTTCAGTAGACTTATAATGATAAGGAATGCTTAAAAATTTAGTTTCATAAATTATAGAGCTGGCTTGCTTAGTAAACAATAATATAGGGGATATTCATATTAAAATAGTAGAAATTCATAAAAACATGCTCCTAAGCTAAAAATATGAAATCTCCAGAATCAAAACTTACTTTAAGTATATTAGAATCTTGTATGACTAAAATGGACCAAACGTTGACCTGAACCTAAGAACCCATTAAAAACCAAGCCCAGAACGTTAGAATACCAAAATCAACGTAAAAAAACCTAAGACTCAAAATATAGTAGCTAATGCAGTTATAATAATAAAAGTAAGCTACAAACCAAATATTATCAGTCGTAGAATTTTCTAGGAATTTATACAAATATAACGTTAAGCTAAGAAATCTAACACCACACTAGCAAGAAAAATAGTAAAAAGAGTTACGAAGACCTAAATTGCATAAAAACTTACTATAGTAGCTTACCCCACTTGAAAAAATAAAACACATAGTAAGCGATTTAAGTGCCAAATTCCAAACATAAGGGTTAAAAACCGCCAATTTAGCAAAATTGAGGAACCAATCATGCCAACAGCTTAAACCTCACAATTTTGAAACCAAATGTCAGCACTAACATCTATAAAATGAACTTAGGAACCTTGCCAGTCGGTAGCTCCCTAAACCACGAACACCCACTTCAAGGATAAGCTATGGTGAGTCTCATGACCCCCTTTTTACTTTAAATCTTTTGGGGTGAAATACATACTCGATGGTTAATACATTACTATGGTGCAATACTACCTGCTCTGGTCCCCGAATGTGAGCACAATCATTAACTCCGTTAGGAACCGTGTGATTTGTGGATAGTACTATTTGGGGAATTCCTCGCACACAATGGGCCCTAAGGACAGGGAAACCCCCCATTGAGATTCAATAATCGTTGTGTCACAGATTAGTGCAGATTATATGTGCTTAGCAGGGCACACTTGAGCCCATAACAATAAGGGGTTTGGGTTAGAGGATGTTTTAGCACTAGGGAGGGTCACCCGGGTCCAGGTTTGATTGTGATACTTTCTCTTATGCACCATGACTTTTGTTGTCTTATTTATGAATTATGTTGAGGCTTGTGTCCTAAACTTATGAGCTTACCAACATTATGTTGACGTATTTTGGGTGTGTATTTCAGTAGAAGAATGATTTGGCCAAGTGAATATGGATAGGAGTTGACTTAGTCGGACATTGGAGATTAGCCATCACCCCATCTCTAGATAAAATCATTTGGTACATTTGATTAACATTAATGTAATTGGGATTTAGAAAACACTTGACTAGTATTGGTACAATTAATGTGGATGATTGGTTGACAATTGAATAAGTTATGTTTACTTTCCACTGCATTGTGTTGATATCAGTTAGTCGTAGCCAGACCCTATTCGGCATGTTGTGACAATAAATTAATACAATGTTGATTGCAGATATTGTGATCTACTTAAACTCAAGCATGGTATTAATGATTGATTGAAACAGTGAGTGATTATAATGTTTTGCGTGTATTAACATGAGTTGCATGTACCCCACATCTGATTGTATGTTAATATCAATCCTCCTAAAGACATGCTAGACAACATTTTCAATACTTATGACCTAGCTACTTAGAAGTATAAATGCTTAATTTGATCCATGTTGTTTGATCTTTATTGGGATTCTTTTTCACTTCACTTTAGAAAGTGATCCTCTTTGGGATTCTTTTGATTCATTCTCAAGAAATGTAGTCTAAAAGACTTTATTGATTATTCATCCAAGATAGATGCGTTCCTTATGAGGAATCTTTTTGGATCATAATGTAGGTCATTTAGGTTGTGCTTAGCATAACAAAGAATGCCTTAGTGTACTCCAGGTCTATAAGAATCATAACAGAGGAGACACTTGTATGATTGAGCAATTCATAAACTATTTCACTTGATGTATTGTAGTTACTTTACAAGCAACCTATATTGGATAGACCAATACTCACCATAAACCAAGATTTGTGTTGCTGACCACACAATCATGAGAATTTAGTTCTTCATTATTGTATGTGATGTTAGGTGTCCTATGCTGAGCCTATCCATATATCAAACAAAGTATTATCAGTCTTTATTAGTGGAAAATGACTCAAGTGAAGAAATAATCTAGCGTACTATCATTTCTCATGAATGTTATGTGTGATTCAAACTGTTTGTTAATTAGAAAACATGAATGGTTGTTTGATATCTTGATTTTGAAAGATGCTTGTTTGATGTTAAACTTGGACTTTGACAAAATCAAGCTTGTTTGAAACTAATGTTTTGAAAACATTACTTGTTTGGTTCATAGTTGATCATACCAAGTGACTGAACTAGAAATTCAAATCTTGTTGAATCAAACGGTTTGGCAAACAAGTCAGCCATTTGATTGTCTGTATGGACTTTGATAAACTTTATCAGACCCTTTTCTGAGCAATCTCTCAGAAATTGATATCTGATATCTATGTGTTTTGGTTTTGAATGTTGAACTGGATTGTCAGTGATAAACATGGCAACAGATTTGTCAATGTGTATTGGTGTTTTAAGAAAAATAAAGCCATAATCAAGAATTTGGTTTTGAATCCAAAGCATTTGAGAACAGCATGTAGAAACAGCTATGAATTCTGCTTCAGCTGTTGACACAGAGACATTTGTTTGTTTCTAGCATAGTCAGGAGATCAATCTTGATCCAAGAAACTGACAACCGCCAGTAGTGGATTTTATGTTGCTGTTGCATCCACCATAATCACTGTCTGTGTATGCATATAAAGAGAAATCTCCATCTTTTGGATATCATAGGCCAAGTGCTGGTTTGCCTTTTAAGTATAAAAGCTTTTGATCAACTGATGTTCCTTCTGGAACAGGGCCAAATTTTAATATAGTTGCAAATGGTGTTTTGCTGGATGTGCAATCAGACATGTTGTATTTCTTTAATATTTGATTCACATACTTGCTCTGATTGATAAACATTCCTTTAGCAGACTGTTGAACTTGAAGACCAAGGAAGAAAGTATGTTCTCCAATTGAACTCATTTGGAATTTTGATTGCATAAGAGTCTCAACTCTCTGCAAAGTTGGATATTGGTGGAGCCTAAAATAATGTCATCCACATAGACTTGAACCACTAACAAGTCTTGTTCTTTTCTTTTTAAGAACAATGTCTGAACTATCTTCCCTCAGGTAAACCCATTCTATAGTAGAAATTGAGATAAAGTTTCATACCACTTCCTAGATGCTTGATGAAGACCGTACAAAGCTTTATCAAACTTGTAGACTCTGTGAGGGAATTTTGGGTCTTCAAACCCTTATGGTTGAGCAACATATACCTCTTCATCTATCTTTCAATAGAGGAATGCATATTTGACATCCATTTGGAAGACAGTGAAGTTTTTGGATAAGGCATATGCAAGGAACACTCAGATGGCTTCTAGTCTAGCTACTAGAGCAAAGACATCATCATAATCAACGCCTTCCTCTTGAGTATATCCTTGAGCAATTAGCCTTGCTTTGTTTCTAATGACAATCCCTCTGTCATCTGCTTTGTTTCTGAATAGCCATCTTGTGCCGATGGCATATTGACCTTCAGGCAGGTCAACTAACTTCCATACCTCTTGCTTTCTGAATTGCTGTAATTCATCTTGCATTGCTTCTATCCAGCTGTTGTCTTTGAGTGCTTCTGTATTGTTTTTGGGTACAATATATAGAAAGTAGGGATATAAGCAAATGTTTGCTATGTCAGATTGACTTTGTGTCTATCTGGTATTGAGGTCACCAATGATGTTTTCTAAAGGATGATCTTTGTGAACTTTGGTTGTTAAAATCTGATCAACAGGGATGATTGAATCAAGATTAGTGATTGTTTGGTTCAGTGTTGATGTATGAGCAAGGGTATTTGATGTTGTTTGATTATCTGGATGTGAGGGTTCATTGAATGATTATGGTGAATCGTGAAAGAAATCTAAGATATCATCTTCATGATGTGTATCAGGTAGTGAATGATAATCATCATCTTCTTCAACTGTGGCTGGTTAATGTGACTTTGTTTGGTTATTAGGTTGTGGTTGGGTGGTCACAGGTGTTAATAAATATGGTGTGCCTCATGATGTTCCTTTTGATGTGTTTGTTTGTTCTGGAGAAGTTTAAATTGTGGTACTAGAAGGAGTGATGTTTGTTATCCTTGGAGGATTAGCAGTTAATGGAACATCAATGGTTGTTTGTGGAATCGTTGGATACTCATTGTCATCCTTGCTACCTGTAACATCAAAGTAAGATGTATCAAATGATTTTGTTAATGAGTCAATATCAAACAACCAGTCTGATCCAATGACTTTCTTAGTGAAAGAATGTTCATTAAAACAACATCTATTGTTTCTTCCACTATGTTTAGTCTTGGATTGTATACTCGGTAAGCTTTTGAGTTTCCGGAGTATCCAACAAAAAAACCACCATCTGCTTTTGGAGCAAACTTAGATAATTGTTCTCAGGTGTTTAATATTGAAACATAACTTCCAAAAGCTTTAAGAAATCCAATGAAAGGTTTTCTTTTAAACATTAATTCATATGGAGTTTTGGAATGTTCTTTGATTATTAATGTTCTATTTTGAATGTAGCCAGCTGTGTTGATTGCTTCAGCCCAAAAGGATATGGATAATAGAGAGTCAGCTAGCATAGATCTAGCTGCTTCTATTAATGTCATGTTCCTCCTTTCAGGAACTCCATTTTGCTGAGGAGTCCTTGCTACACTGAATTGATGGCTAATTCCTTTCTCTACACAAAAAGAGAAAATATAGTCATTTTTAAATTTAGTACCATTATCATTTCTTAAATATTTAACTTTAAGATCCAATTGATTCTCCATTTTAGTGATAAAGGATTTGATGATTTCTGATGTTTCTGACTTGTGTAGTAGAAAGAAAACCCATGTGATTCTTGAGTAATCATCTACTATAACAAGACAGTATTGCTTCTTTCCTACGCTTAGGATGTTTGTTGGGCCAAAAAGATCCATGTGAAGCAATTTGAGTGGTGTGTTGATAGAGTTTACTAATTTAGACTTTTGAGACACTCTATGTTGTTTACCTTTCATTCTATTATAATTTGAGTGTCCCAAACGTCTATGCCATTCGCTTGGATTTTTTGTGATAGGTGATGATTATTTGATGTTGTGAGGGTAAAGCAGAGATACAATTGGGAAACATCTTTTAATGCTTTTGATAGTAAACATGTTTCAGGGGTTGATGCTGAAATAGTGTTCATATCAATAATGTATGTGTTGTTATGACGGGGTGTTTTCAAAAGGATACACTCTTTAGTTATTTGAAAACCTGTCTTGAGGATGTAACAGTTGTTGGTGTCAAATAAGGTGGCATATCCTTTATCACAGATTTATGATATGCTCAAAAGATTGAACTGTAGGTTGGAGCAGTAGTTGACATTTTCAAAGCTGATCAACCTATTTGATACTGTTCCTTCACAAGTTATCTTTCCACCTGTCTTATCTCCTCCAAAGGCTACATTTCCTCCATGTTTGCTTTTAAAATCCCAAAGGAGGGAAGAATTGCCAGTCATGTGCCAGGAACATCCACTGTCAACATACCAGATGTTGTCAGGCCTTCTTTGATGTCCCTATAAAAGAAAAGAAATCAGTTAGATGGTGTAACCCAAGCCAAGATGGTCTTGGGTTTTCCGTCTTTTCCCATAACACATATTTCTTCTAATGTGGCATTGTCTGATGGTTTAGGAATTTTAGTCACACTAGACTTCCTTTGAATGGTTTAAGCTCTGTCAGGAGAAATACTTTGAGCTCTTCTCCTTTGAATGCTAGTGTTTGATTGTTGTCTATTCTGAGACTTATGTCTCCTGTTTGATTGTTTAAAGTTGTCATAAAAAGTTTTATCATTATTTAAAACAACCTTTTGATGAGCAGTTTGTTGTGGTTCCCCTCCTTTGTTCTTGTTATGAACAACATTCTGTTTCTCAATTGATTTCTCAACTTGAGGCTGCTTGTTTTACTTCTTGTTTTTCTTATTGAAAAAGCAGTTAGCAGTGCTGTGATTGTTTCTTTCACAAATTAAACAATAATTTTGAAAATGGCAAGATTCAGTACTGTGATTGTTCATGTTATAGTTTTTGCAATATTTACCATATTTGCATTTTTTCTGTGGTGTGAGTGTATTGATCACACCACTCACAGTATGGTAAATTTGCATTGCCTTGTTTGTTAATAACTTTTGATTTTAAATTTAATTTTAAGGGTACATCAAAAGTTACTGTTGCTTGTTTTGGCTGAATGGGAGCTTTGCCTTTTCAAATGTTTGTTTGTTTAGGAGAGGTAGTGGAAGATCTAGTTTTTCTTCCACCGGAGCAGATGTCAAAACCTTGTGTCTACTTTGTTTGTTTGGTTGGTGTATCAACCACACTTGAAACTTTTGTAGTTTCAGTAATTGTTTGATCTGACTCATCATCCAATAGATCAACATCATCTTCATCAGTTGTTTGTTCATCAAACTCATTATTTTCCCCTTGATAAAAGTCAGTTGGTTTTATTTGTGAAGGTGTTTGACTTTTAACAAATTTTATCAAAGGTGTTTTTGATATTAATGATGTTTTGATGATGGTGATGTTGATTGTTTTGAGTCATCAGTCCTGTCATGTGGGCCAAGAGACACAACCTGTTTGTTGGTCATAGAATCAGGTAGTGGAATATAATTTTCATTATAAGGTGGGTTCCTGAAGGGTCTTTAAATACCCTTTGCTGAGCAAAAAGTTCTTCAAACTTCTTGTTGCTCACCTAAAATTTCTGAAGTTACACTTCAGTTTTAGCCTATGATGTTTTTGACGGAGTCGTTGATTCAGAGAGTTTCTCTACTTGAGCTGCAAGTGTTAATTTTTCAGATATCAAATTGTCTAAATCATTTGTAATGAAAGAATTTAAGTCCCATATTGTTTTGTTCTGAATTTAAAATTTCATTTAATATGTTTATTTCAATTACTTTCATGGAAAGGTTGTGTGCATGTTCTCTTTATCTATTGACTTCGTCAATGCATGCTTGTGTACAGAGGTTTTCCCTAACCTCTTTCGGGAATTCTAAAATCTTATCTTCTATGTTTGCCATGAGGGCATGATCAGGAGATTGGATCTCAGCCTCGTACATACTCCAGTAACACTCACCATCTTGTTTGATAATCAATACAGATGATTTTAAGTGTTGATTTGTGCTATACTGTGTGATTTGAGGGGATGTTGGTGCAGCAGGAATACTGATAGGAGGTGGAATTTGTCTCTTTGAGTGGTAGCTGCTTGATGCTTGTGTTTGGTTGTTGTTTCTGTCAACTCTAGGTTGTTGGCATTCTCTGGAGAAATGCCCATACAATTGGCAATTATAGCATCTCATCTTTGCTTTGTCAAAACCATTTTTGGTTTTCTTGTCCATGCTTAATCCTCTATTTATTTGAAGAAACCTTTTTGATCTATAGGCAATCATTGCCATAAACCATTAAAGATCCATTTCTTCAACCATGTCTGGTGGCAATTCATCCACGCCTTACTGGATGATTTGAGATGGTGTGAGATTTGCTCCCAAGTATGCTTCAAAACTTATGGAGAAGGCTGCATAGGCTGCTTTTTGCTCATCACTTTGTAGAATGATTATGAGAGAATCCATGGGTGTAACAACCGACCTCTAGGTCATAATTCTAACCTTTAACCTCCTGCATCATTATCCATACAATTAATATTAATGTTAACATCATTATTATTATTAGTAGTAGTGTTATTATTGTTACTGCTACTATGGTCATTCTTATTATTTTGTGTGCTATTTGAGATGATTTAGCTAAGTCTAGCCTTAGCATAGAATAACTTAGTGTTCCGAGAAAGTTAATTAATCACCCTTGCAAAAATTTAATCTTAATTGAAACAATTAAAATGTGTATATATACACATAATTCACGGTTGAAACACTCCTATGCATGCTTAATGCTTAACAACTAACTAGTGTTTACCACTAAAAATACTACACTACACTTCAAATAATACTAAATAATAACAATAACTAATAAAAATTTAAATTAAATCACTCCACAAGCCTCCAAGCTCAGCCATCCCTCTCACCACCCTCTCCACCAATCCATTCCCTTCTACACCACCCATAATTGCCACCATCCTCCACCACTATCTTTGAATGTAAACTTGAACACACTCCACCCTCATTCTCACCTCTCATTCTCTCTTCTCTCATCTCAGATTCTCTCTAGTAGAAACACACACACACCCACGGTTCTAACACCATTTCAACCATAGTCATCGAAGAACATCATCAAACATCATCAGACAAGCATCAAACTAGCAAGAGGGTGTTATCTTGTGAGCTTTTGATGCATGTTTTCATCAAGTTCGACTTCTCCAGCCCTTTTTCGAAGCTTTCCAGATCATTTTGTCCTGCTACACTCTCCAAATCGTGAACCATACAAAGAGTAAGCTTCATCTTACCCGAACAAGCTATGTCATGTGGTATTCTTTCTTTTGTCCACCAAAAACCTTACTTTCTTTGTTCTAACAGAAGATTACTGCTATCACCTTGTTCTTGAGGAGCTTCTAACTTCCTTGAAGGTATCTCAATCAATAGTTAGTGATTCTATGGGTGGAACTCGATTTACACCATGAAAACCCTCTTTTTGGGTGATGTTTGCACCATCTAACTTGCACATCTTGTAACCCTCCGAAGTAAAGATTGTAACCTTCTCAAAATAGTTTATAAACCTTTTAATAACCTGTTTTAAAGTTACAAAGGATTTGGTAATTTTAAGCATGATCTGTAACGTTTTACACATAGGTAATGCGTTTAAATGGTGAAAACACACATACAAGCTTATTTCAAGGTTCATGTTAAATCCGTATGTTAGAGCTATTTTTTAGAATGTTTTGAGTTTTAGTTGTGTATAAGGTGATGTTAATGGCTGAAAATAATAAAAGTATGGACTTGTAGGCATTTTGAACTTATTTGGGACCCAAAAGGAGGTAAAATGACATAAAAGTAAGGGAAATTAGAGTATAACCATGTTAAAAAGAATTTCAGGCTCTAAAAGATTTAAAAAGTGATTTAAATCAGATTTGTTGAATAAATGGTCAAAATGCTTTAAATGGAATTTTTAGTTAAAAACGTGTATTAACCGGGTAACGTTGGAGGAAAGTCTTGGAAATAATGGTATAAAAAACCAAAATCCATGGAAACCATGTTATTTCAGTAAGTTAGGAACTATAAGAATTAATGATGGTGAAAAATTGGTC
>CM046432.1:31357123-31481657 GCA_025506505.1 Flaveria sonorensis | reverse complement strand
GAGTCTCATGACCCCTTTTTACTTTAAATCTTTTGGGGTTGAAATACATACGATGGTTAATACATTACTATGGTGCAATACTACCTGCTCTGGTCCCCGAATGTGAGCACAATCCTTAACTCCGTTAGGAACCGTGTGATTTGTGGGATAGTACTATTTGGGGAATCCCTCGCACACAATGGGCCCTAAGGACAGGGAAACCCCCATTGAGATTCAATAATCGTTGTGTCACAGATTAGTGCAGATTATATGTGCTTAGCAGGCACACTTGAGCCATAACAATAAGGGGTTTGGGTTAGAGGATGTTTTAGCACTAGGGAGGGTCACACCGGGTCCAGGTTTGATTGTGATACTTTCTCTATGCACCATGACTTTTGTTGTCTTATTTATGAATTATGTTGAGGCTTGTGTCCTAAAATTATGAGCTTACCAACATTATGTTGACGTATTTTGGGTGTGTATTTCAGTAGAAGAATGATTTGGCCAAGTGAATATGGATAGGAGTTGACTTAGCCGGACATTGGAGATTAGCCATCACCCCATCTCTAGATAAAATCATTTGGTACATTTGATTAACATTAATGTAATTGGGATTTAGAAAACACTTGACTAGTTGGTATATTAATGGGGATGATTGGTTGACAATTGAATAAGTTATGTTACTTTCTGCTGCATTGTGTTGATATCAGTTAGTCGTAGCCAGAACCCTATCGGCATGTTGTGACAATAAATAATACAATGTTGATTGCAGATATTGTGATCTACTTAAACTCAAGCATGGTATTAATGATGATTGAAACAGTGAGTGATTATAATGTTTTGCGTGTATTAACATGAGTTGTATGTACCCCACATCTGATTGTATGTTAATATCAATCCTCCTAAAGACATGCTAGACAACATTTTCAATACTTATGACCTAGCTTCTTAGAAGTATAAATCCTTAATTTGATCCATGTTGTTTGATCCTTATTGGGATTCTTTTTCACTTCACTTTAGAAAGTGATCCTTTTTGGGATTCTTTTGATTCATTCTTAAGAAATGTAGTCTAAAAGACTTTATTGATTATTCATCCAAGATAGATGCTCCTTATGAGGAATCTTTTTGGATCATAATGTAGGTCATTTAGGTTGTGCTTAGCATAACAAAGAATGCCTTAGTGTACTCCAGGTCTATGCGAATCATAACAGAGGAGACACTTGTATGATTGAGCAATTCATAAACTATTTCACTTGATGTATTGTAGTTACTTTACAAGCAACCTATTATTGGATAGACCAATACTCACCATAAACCAAGATTTGTGTTGCTGACCACACAATCATGAGAATTTAGTTCTTCACTATTGTATGTGATGTTAGGTGTCCTATGCTGAGCCTATCCACATATCAAACAAAGTATTATCAGTCTTTATTAGTGGAAAATGACTCAAGTGAAGAAATAATCTAGCGTACTATCATTTCTCATGAATGTTATGTGTGATTCAAACTGTTTGTTAATTAGAAAACATGAATGGTTGTTTTGATATCTTGATTTTGAAAGATGCTTGTTGATGTTAAACTTGGACTTGACAAAATCAAGCTTGTTTGAAACTATGTTTTGAAAACACTGTTTGTTTGGTTCATAGTTGATCATACCAAGTGACTGAACTAGAAATTCAAATCTTGTTGAATCAAATGGTTTGGCAAACAGGTTAGCCATTTGATTGTCTGTATGGACTTTGATAAACTTTATCAGACCCTTTCTGAGCAATCTCTCAGAAATTGATATCTGATATCTATGTGTTTGGTTTTGAATGTTGAACTGGATGTCAGTGATAAACATGGCAACAGATTGTCAATGTGTATTGGTGTTTTAAGAAAATAAAGCCATAATCAGAATTTGGTTTGAATCCAAGCATTTGAGAACAG
Organism: Flaveria sonorensis; assembly: GCA_025506505.1. Lineage (NCBI taxonomy): Eukaryota > Viridiplantae > Streptophyta > Magnoliopsida > Asterales > Asteraceae > Flaveria > Flaveria sonorensis. Next base: position 31,479,747 of record CM046432.1, on the reverse strand, counting down.
CATGTAGAAACAACTATGAATTCTGCTTCAGCTGTTGACACAGAGACATTTGTGTGTTTCTAGCATAGTCAGGAGATCAATCTTGATCCAAGAAACTGACAACCGCCAGTAGTGGATTTTCTGTTGCTGTTGCATCCCCATAATCACTGTCTGTGTATGCTATAAAGAGAAAATCTCCATCTTTTGGATATCATAGGCCAAGTGCTGTTTGTTTTAAGTATCTAAAGCTTTGATCAACTGATGTTCCTTCTGGAACATGGCCAAATTTTATTATAGTTGCAAATGGTGTTTTGCTGGATGTGCAATCAGACATGTTGTATTTCTTTAATATTTGATTCACATACTTGCTCTGATTGATAAACATTCCTTTAGCAGACTGTTGAACTTGAAGACCAAGGAAGAAAAGTATGTCTCCAATTGAACTCATTTGGAATTTTGATTGCATAAGAGTCTCAACTCTCTGCAAAGTTGGATATTGGTGGAGCCAAAAATAATGTCATCCACATAGACTTGAACCACTAACAAGTCTTGTTCTTTTCTTTTAGGAACAATGTCTGAACTATCTTCCCTCAGGTAAACCCATTCTATAGTAGAAATTGAGATAAAGTTTCATACCACTTCCTAGGTGCTTGATGAAGACCGTACAAAGCTTTATCAAATGTAGACTCTGTGAGGGAATTCTGGGTCTTCAAACCCTTATGGTTGAGAACATATACCTCTTCATCTATCTTTCAATAGAGGAATGCATATTTGACATCCATTGGAAGACAGTGAAGTTTTTGGATAAGGCATACGCAAGGAACACTCAGATGGCTTCTAGTCTAGCTACTAGAGCAAAGACATCATCATAATCAATGCCTTCCTCTTGAGTATATCCTTGAGCAATTAGCCTTGCTTTGTTTCTAATGACAATCCCTCTGTCATCTGCTTTGTTTCTGAATAGCATCTTGTGCGATGGCATATGACCTTTAGGCAGGTCAACCAACTTCCATACCTCTTGCTTTCTGAATTGCTGTAATTCATCTTGCATTGCTTCTATCCAGCTGTTGTCTTTGAGTGCTTCTGTATTTTGTGGGTACTATATAGAAGTAGGGATATAAGCAAATGTTTGCTATGTCAGATTGACTTTGTGTCTATCTGGTATTGAGGTCACCTATGATGTTTTCTAAAGGATGATCTTTGTGAACTTTGGTTGTTAAAATCTGATCAACAGGGTGATTGAATCAAGATTAGTGATTGTTTGGTTCAGTGTGATGTATGAGCAAGGGTATTTGATGTTGTTGAGATATCTGGATGTGAGGGTTCATTGAATGATTGTGGTGAATCGTGAAAGAAATCTAAGATATCATCTTCATGATGTGTATCAGGTAGTGAATGATAATCATCATCTTCTTCAACTGTGGGCTGGTTAATGTGACTTTGTTTGGTTATTAGGTTGTGGTTGGGTGGTCACAGGTGTTAATAAATATGGTGTGCCTCATGATGTCCTTTTGATGTGTTGTTTGTTCTGGAGAGTTTAATTGTGGTACTAGAAGGAGTGAGGTTTGTTATTCTTGGAGGATTAGCAGTTAATGGAACATCAATGTTGTTTGTGGAATCGTTGGATACTCATTGTCACCTTGTACCTGTAACATTAAAGTAAGATGTATCAAATGATTTTGTTAATGAGTCAATATCAAACAACCAGTCTGATCCAATGACTTTCTTAGTGAAAGAAGTTCATTAAAACAACATCTATTGTTTCTTCCACTATGTTTAGTCTTGGATTGTATACTCGGTAAGCTTTTGAGTTTCCGGAGTATCCAACAAAAAAAACCATCTGCTTTTGGAGCAAACTTAGATAATTGTTCTCTGGTGTTTAATATTGAAACATAACTTCCAAAAGCTTTAAGAAATCCAATGAAAGGTTTTCTTTTAAACATTAATTCATATGGAGTTGGAATGTTCTTTGATTATTAATGTTCTATTTTGAAATGTAGCCAGCTGTGTGTGATTGCTTCAGCCCAAAAGGATATGGATAAGAGAGAGTCAGCTAGCATAGATCTAGCTGCTTCTATAATGTCATGTTCCTCCTTTCAGGAAATCCATTTTGCTGAGGAGTCCTTGCTACACTGAATTGATGGCTAATTCCTTTCTCTACACAAAAAGAGAAAATATAGTCATTTTTAAATTCAGTACCATATCATTTCTTAAAGATTTAACTTTAAGATCCAATGATTCTCCATTTTAGTGATAAAGGATTTGATGATTTCTGATGTTTCTGACTTGTGTAGTAGAAAGAAAACCCATGTGATTCTTGAGTAATCATTACTATAACAAGACAGTATTGCTTCTTTCCTACGCTTAGGATGTTTGTTGGGCCAAAAAGATCCATGTGAAGCAATTTGAGTGGTGTGTTGATAGAGTTTACTAATTTAGACTTTTGAGACACTCTATGTTGTTTACCTTTCATTCTATTATAATTTGAGTGTCCCAAACGTCTATGCCTCGCTTGGATTTTCTGTGATAGGTGATGATTATTTGATGCTGTGAGGGTAAAGCAGAGATATAATTGGGAAACATCTTTTGATGCTTTGATAGTAAAATGTTTCAGGGTTGATGCTGAAATAGTGGTCATATCAACAATGTATGTGTGTTATGACGGGGTGTTTCAAAAGGATACACTCTTTAGTTATTTGAAAACCTATCTGAGGATGTAACAGTTGTTGGTGTCAAATAAGGTGGCATATCCTTTATCACAGATTTATGATATGCTCAAAAGATTGAACTGTAGGTTGGAGCAGTAGTTGACATTTTCAAAGCTGATCAACCCATTTGATACTGTTCCTTTCAAGTATCTTTCCACCTGTCTTATCTCCTCCAAAGGCTACATTTCCTCCATGTTTGCTTTTAAAATCCCAAAGGAGGGAAGAATTGCCAGTCATGTGGCGGGAACATCCACTGTCAACATACCAGATGTTGTCAGGCCTTCTTTGATGTCCCTATAAAGAAAAGAAATAAGTTAGATGGTGTAACCCAAGCCAAGATGGTCTGGGTTTTCCGTCTTTTCCCATAACACATATTTCTTCTAATGTGGCATTGGTCTGGGTTAGGAATTTTTAGTCACACTAGACTTCCTTGAATGGTTTAAGCTCTGTCAGGAGAAATACTTTGAGCTCTTCTCTTTGAATGCTAGTGTTGATTATTGTCTATTCTGAGACTTATGTCTCCTGTTGATTGTTTAAAGTTGTCATAAAAAGTTTTATCATTATTTAAAACAACCTTTTGATGAGCAGTTTGTTGTGGTCCCCTCCTTTGTTCTTGTTATGAACAACAGTCTGTTTCTCAATTGATTTCTCAACTTGAGGCTGCTTGTTTTACTTCTTGTTTTTCTTATTGAAAAAGCAGTTAGCAATGCTGTGATTGTTTCTTTCACAAATTGAACAATAATTTGAAAATGGCAAGATTCAGTACTGTGATTGTTCATGTTATAGTTTTTGCATATTTACCATATTGCATTTTTTCTGTGGTGTGAGTGTATTGATCACACCACTCACTACGGTAAATTTGCATTGCCTTGTTTGTTAATAACTTTTGATTTTAAATTTAATTTTAAGGGTACATCAAAAGTTACTGTTGCTTGTTTGGTGAATGGGAGCTTTGCCTTTCATATGTTTGTTTGTTAGGAGAGGGTAGTGGAAGATCTAGTTTTTCTTCCACGGAGCAGATGTCAAAACCTTGTGTCTACTTTGTTTGTTTGGTTGGTGTATCAACCACACTTGAAACTTTTGTAGTTTCAGTTTAATGATCTGACTCATCATCCAATAGATCAACATCATCTTCATCAGTTGTTTGTTCATCAAATCATTATTTTCCCCTTGATAAAAGTCAGTTGGTTTTATTTGTGAAGGTATTTGACTTTTAACAAATTTTATCAAAGGTGTTTTTGATATTAATGATGTTTTGATGATGGTGATGTTGATTGTTTTGAGTCATCAGTCCTGTCATGTGGGCCAAAGACACAACCTGTTGTTGGTCATAGAATCAGGTAGTGGAATATAATTTTCATTATAAGGGGGTCCTGAAGGGTCTTTAAATACCCTTGCTGAGCAAAAAGTTCTTCAACAACTCTTGTTGCTCACCTAAAATTTCTGAAGTTACACTTCAGTTTTAGCCTATGATGTTTTTGACGGAGTCGTTGATTCAGAGAGTTTCTCTACTTGAGCTGCAAGTGTTAATTTTCAGATATCAAATTGTCTAAATCATTTGTAATGAAAGAATTTAAGTCCCATATTGTTTTGTTCTGAATTTAAAATTACATTTAAATGTTTATTTCAATTACTTTCATGGAAAGTTTGTGTGCATGGTCTCTTTATCTATTGACTTCGTTAATGCATGCTTGTGTACAGAGGTTTTCCCTAACCTCTTTCGGGAATTCTAAAATCTTATCTTCTATGTTTGCCATGAGGGCATGATCAGGAGATTGGATCTCAGCCTCGTACATACTCCAGTAACACTCACCATCTTGTTTGATAATCAATACATATGATTTTAAGTGTTGATTTGTGCTATACTGTGTGATTTGAGGGGATGTTGGTGCAGCAGGAATACTGATAGGAGGTGGAATTTGTCTGTTGAGTGGTAGCTGCTTGATGTTGTGTTTAGTTGTTGTTTCTGTCAACTCTAGGTTGTTGGCATTCTCTGGAGAAATGCCCATACAATTGGCAATTATAGCATCTCATCTTTGCTTTGTCAAAACCATTTTTGGTTTTCTTGTCCTGCTTAATCCTCTATTTATTTGAAGAAACCTTTTGATATCTATAGGCAATCATTGCCATAAACCATTAAAGATCCATTTCTTCAACCATGTCTGGGGCAATTCATCATGCCTTAGATGATTTGAGATGGTGTGAGATTTGCTCCCAAGTATGCTTCAAAACTTATGGAGAAGGCTGCATAGGCTGCTTTTGCTCATCACTTTGTAGAATGATTATGAGAGAATCATGGGTGTACAACCGACCTCTAGGTCATAATTCTAACCTTTAACCTCCTGCATCATTATCCATACAATTAATATTAATGTTAACATCATTATTATTATTAGTAGTAGTGTTATATTGTTACTGCTACTTGGTCATTCTTATTATTTTGTGTGCTATTTGAGATGATTTAGCTAAGTCTAGCCTTAGAATAGAATAACTTAGTGTTCCGAGAAAGTTAATAGTCACCCTTGCAAAAATTTAATCTTAATTGAAACAATTTAAATGTGTATATATACACATAATTCACGGTTGAAACACTCCTATGCATGCTTAATGCTTAACAACTAGTGGTTACCACTAAAACTACTACACTACACTACAAAATAATACTACATAATCAAAATAACTAATATAAAATTTAAATTAAATCACTCCACAAGCCTCCAAGCTCAGCCATCCCTCTCACCACCCTCTCCACCATCCATCCCTTCTACACCACCCACAATTGCCACCATCCTCCACCACTATCTTGCTGCAAACTTGACACACTCCACCCTCATTCTCACCTCTCATTCTCTCTTCCTCATCTCAGATTCTCTCTAGTAGAAACACACACACCCCACGGTTCTAACACCATTTCCACCATAGTCTCGAAGAACATCATCAAACATCATCGACAGCATCAAACTAGCAAGAGGGGTTATCTTGTGAGCTTTTGATACACGTTTTCATCAAGTTCGACTTCTCAGCCCTTTTTCGAAGCTTTCAGATCATTTTGTCCCACTACACTCTCCCAATCGTGAACCATACAAAGAGTAAGCTTCATCTTACCCGAAACAAGCTATGTCATGTGGTATTCTTTCTTTTGTCCACCAAAAACCTTACTTTCTTTGTTCTAACAGAAGTTTACTTCTATCAGCTTGTTCTGAGGAGCTTCTAACTTCCTTAAGGTATCTCAATCAATATGTTAGTGATCTATGGGAGGAACTCGATTACACCATGAAAACCCTCTTTTTGGGTGATGTTTGCACCATCTGACTTGCACATCTTGTAACCCTCCGAAGTAAAGATTGTAACCTTCTCAAAAATAGTTTTCTAACCTTTTGATAACCTGTTTTTAAAGTTACAAAAGGATTTGGTACGTTAAGCATGATCTATAACGTTTTCACATAGGTAATGCGGTTAAATGGTTGAAAACACACAACTACAAGCTTATTTCAAGGTTCATGTTAAATCCGTATGTAGAGCTATTTTTTAGAATTTTTTGAGTTATTAGTTGTGTATAAGGTGATGTTAATGGCTGAAAATAATAAAAGTATGGACTTGTAGGCATTTTGAGCTTATTGGACCCAAAAGGAGGTAAATGACTTAAAAGTAAGGGAAATTAGAGTATAACCATGTTAAAAAGAATTTTAGGCTCTAAAAGATTAATAAAGTGATTTAAATCAGATTTGTTGAATAAATGGTCAAAAATGCTTTTAAATGGAATTTTTAGTTAAAAAAACGGGATTAACCGGGTAACGTTGGAGGAAAGTCTTGGAAATAATGGTATAAAACCAAAATCTATGGAAACCATGTTATTTCAGTAAGTTAGGAACTATAAGACGTAATGATGGTGAAAAATGGTCAAACAAATTTTTAAACCGTCAATTTCGGGTAAAAACACGTTTTAACGGGTGAAATAAAAATGAAGCTTTCAATTAAAAGAGGCTTAAAAATACATTCTCAACAGTTATAAACTTATGAAAAGTCCTTAAAAAATATTAAAGTTTTAAGACTTAAAACTATAAGATTTAAACTAACCGTTAAAAACCTTCGGTTTTGCCGTAACCGGTAACTTAAAACATATGTTTGCCAACTCAAATTTAAAATCTGGAAAATTTGGGAGTTTAACTTATTAATAATGTACTATTTAACTCCCATTATCGGTTATGGGGTCATAAAGGTCATTAAATGTAAAGAAGCAAACTTTAGGGTAGAAAATGTAAATTCTGAAACTTGAAGGACTAAACTATAAAGTGTGCCAAACTTCAATACACCGACCCCTTGGACTGGTAATCACTTGATAAACTTAATTTAACTTGTTTCAATGACCTAATAGTGTAAAAACATGAATTTCCTTAAGAAACCTAGCTTTCTATAAAAGGAAACTTTTAAATGCAGCCTTAGCAAATATAAGCTAGTTGAACATTTAACTTTTTAACACACTTTGTCCACCTCGTGTGACCTTAGAACTAGTGGCTTATCACTTAATCTTGATGGTAGGGTGCTAGACTTGAAACTTTCCCGGTACTCGAAGAACCCGTTGCTTGAAACTTAGGTGAGTTCTAGTGTTCCCTTTTTACTACTATTTTTGGATGAAGCATGCTCTGTTTAAACTGAACTATTTCTTGCTATATTATAATGCTATATGTTTGTGGAAATGTTAGAACCTGCTTTTACTTTTATCACGATCATTAATTCTTGTGTGAAACCGCTTGTTTATATGGGTAGATCTACTTGGGGAATCCCCCACAAACAATGCCTTCCGTGATGAACGGAAAGGTTTGCGAGGTCATTTGTGTCATGTGACAGGTTTTTATAAGATACTAGGTGAACCACCGGCAGGTATGGTCCACTGTTTGAGGCTCAGTTCTTCCTTCGGGAATTAACCGTACAACATAACTTTTGAAGAGGCTAGCCGGGACTGAGTGCAGGGTTGATTGTGATCCCCACAACAATGAAACTATGACTTTTAAATCAAATGTGGATTTTATTGAATCCTTTTGTGTTAAACTTTAAGCACTTGAATTCACCAACTTTTTAGTTGACAAAATTTTCTTTGAGAATGTCTCATGATATTTCTTATAGGAAATCAAAGCTATGGCCGACAAAGGGAAGGCACCTGCATACCCAACTGACGGTACTGCACCAACTGGGAGCCTCAACAAGGCAACGCAACGAATGGAATATGAAGAATACCTGAGGAGATGCGGACATCCGGGCTGGATATCCGTTACATCCGACGAAACTGAGCTATCAGAGGACTCTTCCTCGACATCCCCCTCCAGGAGCCGGACGCGCTCCCATTCACCGCATGTCACAGCTCCTACTCACTCACCTATCCCACCTATCGGGGATAAGGGTGCACATGTTATCACCCGTCCATGCAAAAGTACTAGGCCAGGACCCTCAGTCTCCTTTAGGATGCCACCTCCTCCTCCACCACCTGTTAGGACTCCGACACCTGCACCAACGATGTTTGACCCGCTCCGACACCACCCACATGATGAGCACTAGATGCCACCGAGGCACAGCATGTATGATGGACCTAGTGTGCTAGTTGGTGACTGGTACTCCCAGTCTAGCCGCCGGGCAAGCAACGTAGGTCCCTCTGATGCTGCATTGGATGAGATTCTGAAGACCGTCCGTCGCCACGAGCTGACACTCTAGCATGCCACTCGGATCTCTTAGTCTACCCAGTTTTAGGCCAGGATGGCTTCACATGGGGTCTAGTGGTTGGATCAAGAGCAAAGGAAGAAAAACTCAGGGTGGCTAGGGTGGCTGAAGAAGAAGTGGATGTGAGAGCGTGGAGAAGAAGTGGGATTGTCTGTCTTTTAGACAGTTGAAGGAAACAATTTTTATTATTATCAGATACTATTATTATTTATTATGGGGGGGTGATGGCACCTTTCAACTTGTGAGACTATAAATCTGATGCATTTATGTTTTGCTAATACTATTAACCCAATATATCTATGAAACTAATTCTAATGATGCTAATTCCACAGGGTAATTTGTATTGATTTGCAATGTGTTATGACATGTGTTGGGAATTTTGCCTTGCTCCTTTTAGGTTGATGGCCCTAAATTAATTTAATGGAGAGATTTAGAGGTATATAGTGGTGTGTATATACACTCCCTCTTTTAGAACGCGGTATTGTAGGATAAGTGATGCGTGGGCTACTTGAAACCAAAAACTAAGAGATGCTAACGAATTTATCTATGATGCTATCAGAATGCCGACCAGACAAGCAACCCCGTATCGGAAGACAAGGAGCTACTAGAGGTTGTCGTGAGGGAGCTAGACAGACCGGAAACCACCCCCCACTCCACCAGGAACTCCTCGTGGAGAGAATACCAATCAGGGAATGATGAGAGAATTTCCAACCTCATAGCACAAGAAATTGCTAATGCCATTCAACCATCATCGCTCAGATCAATGCGGACCGGAGCAACCCCGGTGGTAATGATGGATTCGGGAACAATGAGGGTAACAATGAGGAAGCTGAAGCATTAAGGAATGGATGCTCCTACAAAACCTTCATGGCGTGCAAGCCAAAGGATTTCTATGGTACCGAGGGTGCGATAGAGACGTACTGATGGATTGATGAAATGGAAGCCGTCTTAGGTATCGGTGAATGTAAGATGGAACACATGGTGAGGTTTGCATCCCAATCACTCAAGGGATCGGCACTGGAATGGTGGAAGACTATTTTTCAGCCCCGGGGAAGAAACACTGCTAACCGAATAAGCTGGACCGAAGTTAGGGAATTGATAACCAACAAATACTGCCCAATCAACTAACTAGAGAAACTGGAGTCTAAATTTCTGAGCCTGGAGATGAAAGGTCCTAATTACACTGAGTACATCAACCGCTTCTTAGCCCTGTCTCGTCTAGTGCCACACCTGGTGACACCAGAATCCAGGGCGTAGCACGTTTCATTTGGGGACTACATCTTAGAGTCAGGGGTATGGTTTGATCCTCTAGGCCCTCAACTCTTCAAGCTGGGGTGACTTCACCAGTAGTTTGACTGATGATTTAGTCAGGGCTGGATGGACTGAACAAACCAGGGCTGACGAAACAGGAAGCCGATGGGTGAGAAGAGAAGTGGTTTGATGTGAAGAAAGCAATGGTAGCAGTAGTGGGTCAAGCAAGAAGGGTTTGAAGGTATGAGGCGTGATGACCAGGGTGGAAGGACTCGGAAGCTATAATTGAGTACAAGCCCATTCTGCAACTAGTGCAAACTGCATCATCAAGGGAGTGCAACCCGATGCCCTACTCCGATGCAAACGACCAGGTCATTTAATTAAGGATTGTACGTATGCGCCAGGTAAACAATGCTATGAATATGGAGATCCAAGGCACATGAGGAATAAGTGTCCTAAGCTGGGGAGAGATAAGGACGCCAGACCCAACAAGCCAAGGGACGAGCATCGTGATGGATCCAGCCGGTGCTGTAAGGAACCTGATATGGTCAATGGTACGTTCCTTATAAACAACCATCCAGCTACCATTCTATTTGATACTAGAGCAACTGCTAGTTTTGTCTCTCGTACTTTTAGGCCTTTGATTGATTGAGTGCATGTGTCCTGACTGATATGTTTACCGTAGAATTAGCTGACGTAACATCTTAGAAAACTAATGAAGTCATCAAAGATTACTTAATGAATCTAGAAGGAATTACATTTAAGATAACCTGATGTCTATTAATCTAGGAGGATTCGATGTGGTTGGTATGGATTGGCTGGCTAGGCATAGAGTCGAAATCGTGTGTGATGAACGCCTACTTAAGATACCATTGAACGATAGGAAGGTGTTAGTTGTTCATGGTGAAGAAGTAACACGCTATATCCTATGATATCCCATTTAAAGGCAACCAAGAGTCTCATGAAGTGATGCCCAACTTTCATAGTCTATGTAATGAAAGCCAAAGAGGAAAAGAAGATTGAGGATATTCCAGTGGTTTTTGAATATCCAAAAGTATTTCCCGAAGACCTACCGGGACTCCCTCCGACTGGTCAGGTTGAGTTCCAAATAGATCTATTGCCTGGTGCTACACCAGTAGCCAAGGCACCGTACCGACTTACCCCTCCCGAGATGAAAGAACTAATGCTACAAATCCAAGAGCTACTTGACAAGGGGTTTATACGACCGAGTGTTTCTCCATGGGGTGCCCTGGTACTATTCGTGAAGAAGAAGGATGGAACCCTACGTATGTGTGTTGATTACCGGGAACTAAACAAGCTGACAATAAAGAATCGTTACCCTCTTCCGAGAATCGATAACCTATTCGATCAACTGCAGGGGCAAGCTATTTTTCCAAAATAGATTTAAGATCAGGGTACCATCAGCTGAAGATAAGAGAGGAAGACATACCCAAGACCACCTTTAGAACTAGATATGGACATTATGAGTACTTGGTCATGCCCTTTGGACTGACTAACACACCAGTGGCATTTATGGATCTCATGAACCGAGTGTGCCGCCTATATCTAGACAAATGTGTGATCATGTTTATAGACGACATCCTGATCTACTTTCGTAGTAAGGAAGAGCATGAGAAGCACCTTACGCTGATTCTCGAGTTGCTCAAGAATGAGCAACTATATGCCAAGTTCTCCAAATGCGAATTTTGGATGCGAGAGATCCAAATTCTAGGACATGTCGTAAATAAAGATGGGATTCAAGTGGACCCTTCAAAGATAGAGGCTATCAAGAACTGAAAAATTCCGGAAACTCCTACCGAGATAAGGCAGTTCCTTGGGTTGGCCTGATACTATAGAAGGTTTATCAAGGACTTCTCGCGTATTGCGCAACCGTTAACTGCCTTGACTAAGAAGAATACAGCTTTTGTGTGGGAACAAGAGCAGAATGAAGCATTCGAAACACTCAAGGAAAAACTATGTAGTGCACCTATCCTCGCCCTCCCAGAAGGAGTTGAAGATTTCATGGTCTATTATGACGCCTCGCGTCAGGGACTAGGATGCGTGCTAATGCAGCGCAACAAGGTAATTGCTTATGCATCAAGACTGCTGAATGATCATGAGAAGAACTACACAACGCATGATCTAGAATTAGGTGTCGTGGTGTTTGCACTCAAAATGTGGAGGCATTATCTCTATGGTACAAAGTGTATTATCTACACTGACCATAGAAGTTTGCAACACATTCTTGACCAGAAGATGCTAAACATGCGTCAGAGAAGATGGGTTGAGCTACTGAATGATTACGAATGCGAGATTCGCTACCATCCCGGCAAGGCCAATGTAGTGGCAGATGCCTTGAGCAGGAAAGAAAGAGAAAAACCCTCCGTGTCCATGCATTAAGGATGAGCGTGTATACCGACCTCATCGTGAAACTAAAAGAAGCACAAGGCGAAGCGCTAAAGGAAGATAACTTAGCAGAGGAATCGTTAACAGGAATGGAGAAGCGATTTGAGATGAGTAACGATGGTATATATAAACATGAAGGGAGAACATGGGTACCAAAGTACGGGGGAATTAGAGAGGTGATCCTAGACGAAGCCCACAAATCTAGGTACTCGGTTCACCCCGGAAGCGACAAAATGTATAAAGATCTAAAGGCACTTTTCTGGTGGCCTGGAATCAAGAAATCAATCGCCATTTATGTTGGGAAGTGTCTGACGTGCGCCATGGTAAAGGCTGAAAATCAAAATCCGTCAGGGACGTTACAACAGCCCAAAATTCCAGAATGGAAATGGGATAATGTCACGATTGATTTTGTTACAAAGTTACCCAGAACTTTCAGAGGTCATGATGCTATCTGTGTAATAGTGGATCGGTTAACTAAATCAGCTCACTTCTTGCCGATTCGAGAAGGCTACAACCTGACAAAGCTGGCCCAACTGTACATCGATGAAATAGTAACCAGGCATGGGGTGCCACTATCAATCATCTCCGACCGTGATAGTCGTTTCACTTCTCATTTCTTGAAGTCACTCCAGGAGGTTCTAGGAACCCGTCTGGATTTAAGCACTGCATACCACCCACAAACTGACGGTCAGAGTGAAAGAACCATCCAAACCTTGGAAGATATGCTAAGCGCTTGCGTGATTGACTTTGGTAGGAACTGGGATAACCATCTTCCTCTAGTACAGTTCTCTTACAATAATAGTTACCACGCAAGTATAAAAGCAGCTCTGTATGAGGCCCTATATGGCAGGAAATGCCGATCACCGTTGAGTTGGAATGAGATCGGTGATAGCCAAGTAATGGGACCCGACATCGTGATGGAGACCACCGACAAAATATTTAAAATCAAGGAGCGTTTAAGAGCAGCCAGAGACCGTCAGAAGAAATATGCTGACAGAAGGCGAAAACCTTTAGAATTTCAAGTGGGTGACAGAGTAATGCTAAAAGTAGCACCATGGAAGGGAACTATGAGGTTTGGAAAGAAAGGAAAGCTAAGCCCGAGATAGATAGGACCATTTGAGATATTAGCAAGAATTGGCCCCGTGGCGTATAAATTAAAGCTACCTCAAGAGTTAAGTTACATACATGACACCTTCCATGTGTCAAATTTGAAGAAGTGCATGGTAGATAAGACCATGGAGTTACCTTTGAAAGAAGCGAGGATTGATGACAAGTTGAACTTCGGGGAAGAGCCTATAGAGATCACCAATCGGCTGGTCAAGAAACTCAGGCGAAGTTGCATACCCAAGGTCAAGGTAAGATGGAATTCTAAGCGAGGACCTGAATTCAGTTGGGAGCGAGAAGATGAGATAAGAAAGAGTTATCCGCAACAACCAACCTCTAGGTCATAATTCTAACCTTTAACCTCCTGCATCATTATCCATACAATTAATATTAATGTTAACATCATTATTAGTATTAGTAGTAGTGTTATTATTGTTACTGCTACTATGGTCATTCTTATTATTTATGTGCTATTTGAGATGATTTAGCTAAGTCTAGCCTTAGCATAGAATAACTTAGTGTTCCGGGAAAGTTAATTAGTCACCCTTGCAAAAATTTAATCTTAATTGAAACAATTAAAATGTGTATATATACACATAATTCACGGTTGAAACACTCCTATGCATGCTTAATACTTAACAACTAACTAGTGTTTACCACCAAAAATACTACACTAAACAACAAAATAATACTACATAATAACAATAACTAATAAAAATTTAAATTAAATCACTCCACAAGCCTCCAAGCTCGGCCGTCCCTCTCACCACCCTCTCCACCAATCCATTCCCTTCTACACCACCCACAATTGCCATCATCCTCCACCACTATCTTTGCATGCAAACTTGAACACACTCCATACTCATTATCACCTCTCATTCTCTCTTCTCTCATTTCAGATTCTCTCTAGCAGAAACACACACACACCCACGGTTATAACACCATTTCAACCATAATCATCGAAGAACATCATCAAACATCATCGGTCAAGCATCAAACTAGCAAGAGGGTGTTATCTTGTGAGCTTTTGATACACGGTTTCATCAAGTTTGACTTCTCCAGCTCTTTTTTGAAGCTTTCCAGATCGTTTTGTCCCGCTACTCTCCAAATCATGAACCATACAAAGAGTAAGCATCATCTTACCCGAAACAAGCTATGTCATGTGGTATTCTTTCTTTTATCCACGAAAAACCTTACATTCTTTGTTCTAACAGAAGTCTACTGCTATCACCTTGTTCTTGAGGAGCTTCTAACATCCTTGAAGGTATCTCAATCGATATGTTAGTGATTCTATGGGTGGAACTCGATTTACACCATGAAAACCCTCTTTTGGGTGATGTTTGCACCATCTAACTAGCACATCTTGTAACTCTCCGAAGTAAAGATTGTAACCTGCTCAAAAATAGTTTTCTAACCTTTTAATTACCTGTTTTTAAAGTTACAAAAGGATTTGGTAATGTTTAAGCATGATCTATAACATTTTACACATGGGTAATGAGTTTAAATGGCGAAAACAAACAACTACAAGCTTATTTCATGGTTTCATGTTAAATCCATATGTTAGAGCTATTTTTCAGAAATTTTTGAGTTATTAGTTGTGTATAAGGTGATGTTAATGGCTGAAAATAATAAAAGTATGGACTTGTAGGCATTTTGAGCTTATTTTGGGACCCGAAAGGTGGTAAAATGACTTAAAAGTAAGAGAAATTAGAGTATAACCATGTTAAAAAGAATTCCAGGCTCTAAAAGAGTTAATAAAGTGATTTAAATCGGATTTGTGGAATAAATGGTCAAAAATGCTTTAAATGGAATTTTTAGTTAAAAACGGGTATTAACTGGGTAACGTTTGGAGGAAAGTCTTGGAAATAATGGTATAAAACCAAAATCTATGGAAACCATGTTATTTCAGTAAGTTAGGAACTATAAGACTTAATGATGGTGAAAAATTGGTCAAACAAGTTTTTAAACCGTCAATTTCGGGTAAAAACGTGTTTTAACGGGTTAAACCTAAAAATGAAGCTTTCAATTAAAAGAGGCTTAAAAATACATTCTCAACAGATTATAAAACTTATGAAAAGTCCTTAAAATAATATTTAAAGTTTTAAGACTTAAAACTATAAGATTTAATACTTAACCTTTAAAAACCTTCGGTTTTGCCGTAACCGGTAACTTAAAACATATGTTTGCCAACTCAAATTTAAAATCTGGAAAATTTGGGAGTTTAACTTATTAATAATGTACTATTTAACTCCCAAAGTCGGTTATGGGTCATAAAGGTCATTAAATGTAAAGAAGCAAACTTTAGGGTAGAAAATGTAAATTCTAAAACTTGAAGGACTGAACTATAAAGTCTGCCAAACTTCAATATACCGACCCCCTTGGACTGGTAATCACTTGATAAACTTAATTTAATTTGTTTCAATGACCTAATAGTGTAAAAACATGAATTCCCCTTAAGAAACCCTAGCTTTCTATAAAAGGAAACTTTTAAATGCAAGCCTTATCAAATATAATCTAGTTGAACATTTAACTTCTTTACACACTTTCTCCACCTCGTGTGACCTTAGAACCAGTGGCTTATCACTTAATCTTGATGGTAGGGTGCTAGACTTGAAACTTTCCCGGTACTCGAAGAACCCGTTGCTTGAAACTTAAGGTGAGTTCTAGTGTTCCCTTTTTACTACTATTTTTGGGATGAAGCATGCTCTGTTTAAACTGAACTATTTCTGTGCTATATTATAATGTTATATGCTGTGGAAATGTTAGAACCTGCTTTTACTTTTATCACGATCATTAATTCTTGTGTGAACCGCTTGTTTTATATGGGTAGATCTACTTGGGGAATCCCCCACAAACAGTGCCTTCCGTGATGAACGGAAAGGGTACCACACTGAGATCCTGCGAGGTCATTTGTGTCATGTGACAGGTTTTTATAAGATACTAGGGTGAACCATCCGACAGGTATGGTCCACTGTTTGAGGCTCAGTTCTTCCTTCGGGATTAACCGGTACAACATAACTTTTGAAGAGGCTAGCCGGGACTGAGTGCAGGGTTGATTGTGATCCCCACAACAATGAAACTATGACTTTTAAATCAAATGTGGATTTTATTGAATCCTTTTGTGTTAAACTTTAAGCACTTGAATTCACCAACTTTTTAGTTGACAAAAATTTCTTTGAGCATGTTTCAGGTAACCCGTGATAAAGGTCTGGCTTTTGTAGAAGACTTATGACGACCTAGCACCGTGACCCATGGCATTGGCTTGTTTTGTTTTTAAAACAATTTGAACAATTTACATTTTTTATTGTTGGAAACAATTTGTACTGATGAATTATGTACTTGTATTGGTGGCTAGACCTACTTCTAGCCTGGTTTTTCTTTAAACGTTAATGCCATGTGATGTTCTCTCCTTTTGTGCTCTTATGATGGTTTGTTTCCGCTGCCATATGTTGTTGCTAGTCTGTGACGTCCCACCCTACCTGGGCCCGGGGTGTGACAATGGGTTTCTCAAACTTATGTATGTTTTGAGTCTTTGGTTGTTGCTGTTTGCTAGAGCTAGAAGTGTGAGGATGTTGTTTGCTTTGGGGTGTTGCTTCATCAGAAGCATGAACACCAGTATTTTTAGACTTTTGTTTGTTGTTGGATGATTCAGGAGCAGAGAAGAATGAAGTTTCACTTGAATCCATAAATTCTTCATCTTCATCTTCACCAGTGTAGGTCAAGAATGCACTGTCTGTTTGCTAAAGTTCCTTGAACTTGTATGATTCCACATGTCTGATTGTACTGTTATTCCTGGATCTTTCATCTAGTTCTAGTGCCTCTACTTTGGCCAATAGTGCATCTAGAGATAATGCTTCAAGATCCAATGTTGCTTTCATCAGAGAGACTGACTTAGTCTAGCTCTCTAGCAGTGTGTGCAACATCTTTTTGTTGATCTCCATATATTCTTATTTGAGACCATAGCTATCATCTCATTGACCAGTTGAACAAATCTGTGAAGCTATTATGGTATCGATTTTTCTTGAACATGGTGGAAAGTTTCATATTGGGTCCTCAATTTCTCCTTATTGATTTCCCTTATCTCCTCACTTCCTTCACACATGGTGTGAAGTATCTTTTATGAGCTATTTTGAAAGTTTCAACTTTTGTCAAAATTTCAAATGGCAGGGTCATTGCCAATATGCTATATGCTTTCATGTCTGTTTTGACCTTCTTGAGGTCATCACCAACTACACTTTTTAAGCTTACTGGCTTTTGTATGTTATAGTCTAGCCCAAGATTTAATGGTATGTATGGTCCCTCGGTTATAGGTGACCATATGATCGGGTCTTGAAAAATAATCTAATTTCTGAACATAATTTTCCGTTGTTTGAAATCTACTTTGTTCTTGAGTTTTTGTGGTTTGAGACCACTGTTTGATCCTGAAATTTCATCAGACATTTGTGCTAAATTTTAAAATTGCTTTAACTTTAACAATTATGTTTAAAATTTGTTTGTTGATTTAGCACGGTGCTAAATTGAATTTATCCTAAGGTTAATAGGATTTGTTTGTTAGTGATGTCACTTTTTAATTTGATTTACCGAATAAAAGGAATTAATTAATTTTAATTAATTAATGTCCTAGGTAAAGTCACTGTTAAGTCTCAGTTATCAAAGGGAATATTCTGTTTGAGGAATGTCAATCAGTCAAAATCCTTAAATGATGTCTGGTCAACAAAAGTCAAAACCCTAAAAACAAATATTTTGTTTTAAAAAGTTAACTTTTTGGATCACAAAGTGACTTTTTCAAAAATTTAAAAGAAGATTATGTTTCTTCTTTGATTTTGATGATGATCCAACATTTATGAAGGTTTGTGAGTAAGCAAAAACTAGGGTTTATCCTATGGTTTGTTGGCGGCAGTAACAACTTCAACAAAACAACAATCGTTTATTGTTTGAAGATGATAAATCGCCTGATTTGAGTATAGAACAACTCAAATATGATGTTTAAATACAATGAATGGATTCAAAGTATTAAAATCAGTGTTTGTTTGATGAAAACCTGATAGAACAGTATCCGTATACTGTTTTATCGAAAATCCTTAGAAACCGATGAGGTTTTAATGATTTTTATCATGTTTCTGTTTCAAAATAGTGTATCAATAATTTTCAGAGCTTGGTTAGCAACAAAAACACAAAATCTTCTTCAAAATGAATGAAAACAGATGATTAACTCATGTTTTTGAACATTTGTTAAATGTATGATGTAGAAGAAGGATTTGTGTTGATTTCTAGCTCCAAATGTATGATATGAAGCTCATGAACCACATATATCATATTGTTCAATGAGAGGATCGAAAATTAGTGTTTGATTTGAGCCATGGCTCTGATACCACCTGATGAAATCCAAACAAGCTGATTATGAACTTATGAACAAGAACATAAACAGATGGATTACCCTAAGGATCTTTTCATATCTCTCAACAAATATAACAACAGATTGTTATATTGTATTCAACAATCAATAATCATGGTGCGAAAACGCATGATTAAGGATATGATATTAGTGTGTTTGTGGGATATGATATCAGTTTACGTGTGTGTATGATTATGTGATTGCTAGTGATTGAATGCTCAGAAGAATATCAAAATGCTTGTTTGTATTGATTGTTCAAAAGCTTACAAAGGATTAGGGTATTATGCTATTTATAGCCTACACAGATACCTATCTATAATTACAAAAATACCCTTATTTAAATGATCCATCATCCGCTGTGAATGTTTAATAAGCAGTCCGCTGTATCTTGGATGCTGTCCGCTGTGAACACTTGATGTGTGCTTGACTTGATAATTGTCCGCTGTGGAGTGTTCATCTGTTGTGGATGAACATCCGCAGTAGACAGTTCATCAGCCGTGGACTAGACATCAGCTGTGTATGCTTTGGTCATCCGCTGTAGACACTTAGAAGCTTTTCTTCATCCGCTGCAGACTCTTGTTCATCCGTTGTGGAAAGTTGTTCATCCGCTGCAGACACTTTGAAAAAATATTATTTTTATCTACAAACCTGAAAAAGAAATTTAAACAAAGATTAGTGTATGATATGAATGTTAATGCTACTAATGTGTTAGTTAATGATTGTTTGGATGTTGGAACACATTATGTTTGATTATGGCAAGCATTATCCTTTAATGCACTTGTTGAGTCCTACTTCTTAGGTTGTAGAAGTTGAAAAAATTTTGTTGACCATGAGACCTTGTGATTACCAGGGCTCTCCTTTGATCATCATATCTCTATCCCACTATTAGGTTCTCAGCAGGGTGAGATGGAGCAGGCATAGCCCTTAGTATACCTTTATCAAACAGACTTTGTATGAGTGAGTCCACATCAATGTGGACTTATGGAGGTTGTTGTGTATGGACAACTGCAAGTGAGGGTAGTGAATCCTCTATGTCCATACTCTAAGAGGAACTTGCAGGTTTTGTGATAATAAGTAAGACATACTCTCCCTTTTTGGTAGCATCACCCTCTTCCACAAGGCAGCTAGGAGTTATATCCACCACATCCACAAGTTCTTATGGCCCTGGTTGAGTCCTCTGGATGGGTCTCCCAGCCCAACTTGCCTTTGAGATCGGTGATCTCAAGTTGTTGGTCGTTGACCCTCTTTTGTAAGGTAGTCAGCTGAGATTCTAGGTGACTAACCTTTGAGACTAAATAGGTGCAGGTTTTAGTTAGTTGTTGCACCTTTAGTTTCAGACTCCCCTCATCTGCATTTGAAGAATCACTAAGGGATGAGAGAATATGACTAAAGTCTTCTTCCTTATACCAGCACTATGTTCTTGGCTGCTAGATTTCCCCTGCACCATGACAACTTCAGTTGAAGTGTCAATGGGCTGGGTTGCCATGGTTGAGGTCTTAAAGATGTAATCACTTGTGGAAGTGAGAGTCTCTTCCATATAGACCTCCTGAACTAGGGTAATCCACCTTAGTTGTGGGTGGATGATGTGGGCTAGACATGGGTGAGTCAGGAGCACTCACCTCTCCTTGAGCTGGGGTGGAGAAGAGAGACTCATAGTACTCACTAAATCCCATGTCTTCATCATCATAGAATTCAAGGTTGGGTATGGGTTGATTGAGGTCTAGAGGCTGAGGATGGTAGCTTTCCTCTGAAGGTTGTTCACTAGAATTTTGAGACTCTGAGTGAAGGCTTAAGGCTGTTGTTCGTGTAGTGAGCTCATCAGCCTGAGCATGAGGAACCTCAGCACTGATCATTGAAGTGATGGGAGTGGTTTGCTCCTTAGGGGAAGTGGTAGCTCTAGTGTCCACTTCCTCCTATATGGGTGAGAGTATGGGGGGTTGCACAACCTGAGTTGCTTGTACAGGGGTTCTTTTTCATTTTCTTTGGTAGGTGATGGTGATTTATGGCAATTTGGGTAATGCAGATGTGGAACGCGTGGGTTCAACATTAGCTTGTGTTGCTAAGTTGCACCTTGAGAAATGAGCTCTAACATTTTTGCGACTAGGGCTCTTTCTACCACTAAGAAGCCAATAGTTGGCTTTCTCATTGTCTTAAAGATGGCGGGCTTCATCTGTCCCAATTTAAGAACATTACATGTTCCCCTTAACTATGATCCCAACTCACTGTTAAGAGTTTACTAAACATATCTAGGGAACATGGCGGGCTTCATCTGTCCAAGTTTGCAAGCAGATTTGTATACACAAATTGAGAATACCTGAACTTGACCCCTTGAACCATTCCATGGACTATGTAGGAAAGGTCTTCAGGAATTTGGTCCCATCCTCCATGCTTGTGTGAAAGGGAGTGGATGACCACATGGAGGAGGTACTTCTACTTGTATGAGACCTTCCCTTTTCTTAAGAGTCTTACAGAGTAGTCCCCTTCGTAGCCCATCTGCCGAAATGAGTCATTAACAGCAGATTTAGGCTGGAGTGATGAAAAATCTCCTCCCCTGCACTTTGGCAGACAGTGCCTTCCCACCGTCCAAGATGACCTCTTGGCAGGTCCTCTAGAACTCCAAAAGTTGATCTTCATATATTGGAGGGTCAATTGTGAGGGCAGTGAGGTAGTTGGTTAGAGATAAGAAGCGACAAACGTCTGAGAAACTAAGATCTTTCTCAAAGGACAACAGAGCAACTTGATTATGTTGCCTGTGTAAGTGCATGGTAAAATCCAATTGGTTTTGAGGATCAGGGTTGGCCATTTTGAGTAGTTTTGTGATGAAGGAAGGTAAGAACAAGGTCGGTTTGTAGGTGAATTTAGGGTTTGAATCTAGAAGACGAAAGAGAAAGCGAAAGAGGGGGAACCGTTATACGAATATATATGGTATGGATTTTGAGACAAACATAATGCATAAGGATAAACTTGAAATCCGAATGTTGGTCCCACCTCCTAAAAAAGTGCCCAAAGGGTAGTTTTCTTGGAAGTCTAAATCTTTCGAAGGTAATTTTTCTTTGGAAGTTTTTTGAGAAAATTGAAAGATATTCCTTAGCTTTTCAAGAATTTGCTTCGGAAGAAAATTACTTAGAGTAAATTTACTTCCTAGATAAATTTTGCTTCGGAAGATATCAAATACCAGAAATTTTATTCATAAGAGAGAATAAACTTCCAAGACTTAATTGCTTTCTGAAGAAAATGGTCCTTCAGTACACATAGTACTTGGTGAGAAAAATAAGCTTCAGAAGATATATCAGGCTTTCTTTCGAAGGTTAATTTCTCAGTAGTAGTTATTTGTTTTGAAGACATAATTTTCTTCCAAAGACAACTTGATTTCTTTTGAAAAAAAGTTTATTCAAAATTCTCAAAATTCTAAGGGATATCAGTTTTGAAAAGTTTCTCCCAAAGTATACTAGGCTTATATAGTGATGATATAGACAACTTAAGACACACATATTGTTTAAAAATAATCTTGAGTTTAATTTAAGAGAAATCTACTCAAAGTTAATCATCCCAATAGCTGATATAAGATATTTAAATCTCTGCTCATTAAAAGCTTTTATGAACAGATCAACATATTGTTCATTTGTGTTAACTTTGACTAGTTTTATCAATCCCTTTTAAAAATTATCTCTAATCAAATGATACCTGATTTTGATGTGCTTTGTCTTTGAGTTTTGCATAGGATTCGTTGTAATAGAGATAACATTATTGTTGTCTATGTGGATGGGAGTCTCCTTGAAGTTTAATCCGTAGTCTAGCATCTGATTCTTAATCCAAAGCACTTGAGCACAGCATCTTGCAACAGCAATGTATTCAGCTTTAGCAGTTGACGCAAACACACAAGATTGTTTCTTGCATTGCCATGAGACTATCCTTCCACCTAGAAGTTGACATTCTCCAGATGTAGACTTTGAAGTCCTATTGTAGCCACCACAGTCACTATCTGTATAGGCATATAGATTAAATTCATAGTTCTTTGGATACCAAAGGCCCAATTTGGGAGCACCCTCGAGATATCTGAGAATTCTCTTGACACCAACTAGGTATGACATCTTGGGGTTGGCTTGATAACTTGCACAAATACATGTAGCAAACATGATATCAGTCTCGCTAGCTGTGAAGTACATAAGAGACCCAATCATAGCCCTGTATAGATGTTCATCAACACACTCCCCTTCAAGATCTGGTCCTAGGGAGTGGTTTCAGGATATGGGTGTCATAGCAACCTTGCACTCAGTCATGTGAAACCTGGTAAGTATGTCCTTCACCTACTTTGACTAGTTTATATACATTCCATTGTCAACCTGCTTCACTTGAATTACTAGAAATAAATTTAGTTCCCCAATGGCACTCATTTCAAATCTATTCTTCAATAGCTTCTCAAAGTCTTTACAGAGCTTTAGATTAGTTGACCCAAAAATAATGTCATCTACATAAGCTTGAACTAGCATCAAGTCATTTCCTGGTCCTTTGATAAAGAGTGTTCCATCAATAGTACCCCTCTTATACCCATGCTGATAGAGATACTGTGATAGTGTTTCATACCACTTTCTTGGAGCCTGATGCAGCCTATAAAGAGCTTTGTCAAGCTTGTAGACATAAACTATTTATTTTAGAGCTCCTGTTTTCAAAGCCAGGTGGTTGTTTAACATACACTTCCTCATCAATCACCCCATATAGAAAGGCACACTTGACATCAAGTTGATAGACCTTGAAATCTTTGGATCCAACAAATGCTAGGAATATCCTAACAGCTTCAAGTCTTGCTACAGGAGTAAAAACATATGTGTAGTCAATCCATTTTTCTTGTGTGTACCCTTGAACAACTCGTCTTGCCTTGTTCTTGATGACAAGCCCTCTATCATCCTTCTTGTTCCTAAATACCCATTTGGTACCAATGGTAGTCTTCCCTTTAGGAAGAGCACATAGATTCCAAACCTTTTGTTTCTTGAATTGAAGCAGCTCCTCCTGTATTGCTTCAACCCAACTTCCATCCTTTAGAGCCTCATCAATCTTCTAAGGCTCTATCTGGGACAAGAAAAAAGAGTGAAGACAAACATTTTTGTCATGGGTTTGTCCACTTGTTCTTACCCCAGTCTCAACATCTCCAATGATGTTTGTGGTGGGATGCAACTTGTGGATTCTCAGTTGAGGAATCACAACAAGTTGGTTGGACAGATCTAAATTGGTGAAATTCAGATCTGGTGCTTGACTATGATTCACCATATCAACACACTTCTCTTCCAATGAGTGTGTCATATCATTGATTTTGTTTTCTGTGGAGTGGTATTCAGCATCAACAAATTCTTGATCACTCTCTCCACCTCCATCTCCTCCTACATTTGAAATTCCTTCATCTAAGTTTTGTGCCTCTATGCTAGAACTTATAGGCACCTCATATGTATTAGCTGAAGAATTTGTCATGGTTATGCTGACATGATCTCCAAATGCAGGGCTAGTTACCACTGGAGCCAAAGTAGTTTGTACATTTGGTCTTCTCAGCTCAAATCTTGGATTAGAATCTCCTATTGATAAGATAATTGTAGATCCTAAAACAGTAGGTAACTAAGTCAAGATCAAACAACCAATCAAGACCAGAACCTTTCACACTGGATGTGTACTTATTGAAGGTCATATTAGCTGACTCCTCAACTACTCTGGTTCTGAGATTGTATACTCTATAAGCCTTGGCTTGGGAAGAGTATCGAATAAAGTGTCCATCATTTGATTTCTTAGCCAAATTTGGCTATTTGATCTTTGGTATTAAAGATGGTGCAAGGACATCCAAAAGATCTGAGAAAACCAATGAATGGTCTCATTTTGTGCCACAGTTCATAAGGATTCTTACCATGAGTCTTGACTACTAAAACTGTGTTCTGCACATAGCAGGCAATGTTGACGGCCTCTGCCTAGAAGGTGATGGGCAGTTTAGAGTCAGGTAACATGGTTCTTGCATCTTCAATAAGTGTCCTATTTCTCCCCTCAACAACACCATTTTGCTGAAGAGTCCTAGGAGCACTATATTTTCTTGTAATACCCTTTTCATCACAAAATGCATCAAGTATTCGGTTTTTAAATTCAGTTCCTTGATCATGTCTTATGGTCTTGACCTTGTGATCACATTGTTTCTTAAATTTCAGAATGAAGTTCTTCAAGATTTGAGGACTCTCATCCTTACTTCTAAGGAAGAAGACCCAAGTATATCTTATGAAATCATCTATGAACACCAAGCAATAAGATTTCCTTCCTAGACTCATTACATTGGTGGGGCCAAAGAGATCCATATGTAATAAATGTAGGGGAGTAGCGATGGAGTCCATTTCCTTTGGCTTGTGAGACACTTTGTGTTGCTTCCCTTTCAGGCATGCAACACAATGGTCATCACTTGTAAACTCTTTCTTTGGTATTCAAGTTACTAAATCATTTTTAATTAATTTATTCATGTTTTTCATGTTTATGTGACACTTTCTTTTATGCCAGAGGAACGACTCATCAGTATTGGCTTTAGATAGAAAAGAAGAAACTTCTCCTGGAGGGGATGTTTCTTGTAAGTCCATCTTATACATGTTTCCTTTCCTAGGGGCTCTGAGCAGGATATGCTCTTGAGAAATGAGCACCCCGAGCTTGAGAACAATGCACTCATACTCAGTAAAGAGCATGTTATGTCTCTGATCACAAAATTGGGATACACTCAAAAGATTGTATCCAAGCTCCTTAACAAAGTTTACCTTCTCAATGTTGAGCTTACCATTTGTGACACTGCCCCTTCATATAATGTAACCACCAGATTCTCCTCCAAAAGAAACTGGCCCTCCATCAGTTCTTTCAAAGTTTTGAAGCAAAGAGCCATTACCTGTCATGTGTCTGGAACAACCACTGTCAATGATCCATACATTCCCTTTGGTCTTGACCTGTTCTGCACATAAAGAGATGGTTAGTTGCATTTGGAAACCCAAAGCCTCATTGGTCTTGGGCTTATCAAAGTGCATTGAAGATAATGTAACAGTTATTGATCCTATATGCAAGTTATGAGGATCATTTGTTGTTGTTGATGAAGAACTTTCAGTCACATGGCCTTCCTTTATCTTCCACATCATCTTTGAAGCTCATACTTGGCCTTCAATGCTTCGGAAGTTTTGATGACTTTGGATGTTTTGGAGACTAAACCTTCGGAAGCTTTTGCATCCACTACAGCAGACTTCAGTGCTTCGGAAGCATTCCTTTCTTCCGAGACCAAATTTTCTTTCGAAGGTAAGTTTTCACTTATCTTCTTCTTCACTTTGGAGCTTCGAAAAAGAAGAGATTTTCCTTCCAAAGTTGTGTTATTCCTCTTCTTCTTAGAAGGTTTCTTCTTGGACACATGGATAGTACTTTTGGGATTGTAGATGCAATCCTTGGCAAAGTGAGAAGTACTACCACACATGATGCATTCAGTTTGCATGCTTTTAAGAGTCTTCCTTTGAAAAGAAGGCTGAGCTTGATCATTTTCCACTTCCTTCTTCACCTTTTCAGATAATCCAGCAGGCTTCTAGGGATGACACTTACTGTTGGAACTGGATGGCTTCATTTTCCACTTTCTTCTTCACCTTTTTAGATAATGCAGCAGGCTTCTAGGGATGACACTTTCTCTTGGAACTGGATGGCTCAGGCTGTGCAGCAGTGGTGCACATTTTATCAGTCTTCCTTTTTTGAACTTGATGATTTGGACATGAACTAGGATTCTGGTACTAGAATCCATAGTTATGTCTTCAGCCTTTACCACTTGAAATCTAGCAGAGATAAAAACTTGCTTTTGGATGGAGTTGAAGGTGGCCTTGATCTTTTGGGCTTTCTTGGATTTTCTTTTAGCAGCCCTGATCAAGTTCTTCCTTGCAGACTTGGTTATCCTTGGTTCATCCTTCTCTCTAGGAGAATGGTGTCCCTTCTTAGGATAACCTTGTCTCTCACCTCAGGTTCATCCTTCACCACTTCCTCTTCATATTCATCCTTCCGTTGGATAGGATCTCATCTGACAAGTTTCACACCTTGGAGATCTAACAGATAGGAGTGTGTGTAGAGGAGCTATCTCACTTGATCCTAGTCCTTGCCTGTTCTGATAACAAACTTTTGCATGCAAGGATGAGGATATTATGTTCTTGAAGGTTTCCTCTTCAAGAACACATTTTTCTGCCTTAGCTTTGCTAATCACAAGCTCAGCTTGGCATTCAGTTAATTTGGTAATAAGATCCTTGATCCAAGTCCTGTAATTTGTGTGCTCATGCTTAAGACATGAAATGGTTTTTCTAGATCTTCTATTGTAAGTTTATAATCATTTTCAGCTCTTTTAAAATCAGCTTTTAAATTGTTCAAGGACTCAAGGTCATATCTCACTTTCAAATTATAGGAGCTATGCATGTTAACTTTTGCAATGCATTTTGGAGTACAAAGATGTTCCAATTCCTTAGCTTTTGCAATGCAACAATAGCATGTTGTTTAGGTTGGCTTGGCTTCTCTTGGCTTGGGTTGTGCTTGGCCACCATTTGTCCTTGGTGCCTTGCATTCTCTAGCAAAGTGACCCATCCGGTTACAGTTGTACCATATCACTTTGCTTTTGTCCAGTCCAAACTTTCCACTAGCCATATTGCTGGGAAACTTTCTACCTATCTTCTAGTAGAACTTCATGGCTCTATGAGTGAGAAGAGCCATCTGCTGGACTATCTCCATGTACTCCATATCATCTAGATGGATATAGTCTAGGTCTTCAAGAGTGAAGGGAAAGTTGCCAGAACTTTCATCAGAAGACACAAAGGCTTATGCAGAGCTTGTCTCTTGGAATGGGCTTCCTTGGATGTAGCTTTCCCTTGTTGCCTCAAGAAATGTTATGAATGGGCCCTTTTGTGTGTTTTCAGAGTGGCAGATGAGATGATGTTATGGTTTTCTACTATCCCTTTCAACCACATGAATGGCTAAACTCTACTGATTGTTGGAAGTGCTGCTTGATGGATTTTGCATGTTCATCTCCATCTGGTAGCCACTAAGGATACTATACAGCTCTGTGAAAGTAAGGGTAGAGAGCTTCTTAGTTCTCTTGATGGCTACACAATAGTGAATCCATTATCTGGGAAGAGAGAACATGAACTTCCTCACTATGTCCCTATTCTCAAGTTTTACTCTAACATCCATTAAAGTATCCACAATCTCAACATACTTGAAGTATTGTTGAATCAAGGTTTCACCTATCTTGTAGGTGAAGTTCTCAAACTGCTTCTTCAAGAGGTCTTTCTTATTCTCTTCAACTTCCTCAGACCCATCATACATGAGCCTCAGTGTATCCTAGAGCTGCTTAGAATCTTTCACTTCTTGAAGCCTCTATAAATGGAGTTTGGAAGAGCAGTTTGGAGGGCAGTCATGGCTTTCTAATCTATATCAATCTTCTTCCAGCCTTCTCCAGAGTAGTCAGCCATTTCTTTTGGTATCATCCCACCTTCAGTAGTGGCTGAAGAGGTGCTTGGGATGTGAGGTCCTTCGACAACAGATATCCACATCCTGCTGTCTTGAGACTTGATGAACCCTTCCATATGTTGGCGCCAAGTGTCAAAGTCACCATGAGTGATTAGTGGAGACTTTCTCATATTACCAATTTCCATATCAGCTTTAGATATAGCTGCCATTTGAGATGATAAGTATGTTATGAAACTGAGGAGATTAAACGATGGCGAGATCTTACATTCAAGAGCCTGAAAAGCTCTGATACCAATTGCAGGACTGGGTTTATGATCAATGCAACAGTTTCACAAGGTAGAAGAGTTAATAACTCTTAGGAATTCAAATAGGGAACCGGTTGGAGTGAAGCAAAGAACACAAGTAAGAAGAACAAGAACACTCAAAAGTGGTTTTCAAGAATGATGTATATTGCATTCAAGTTCTTTTTCAAGGGTTACAAAGCTTATATAAGTTACAAGTACTTAAGACACTTTATACTATATCCTATAGCTGGCCATACTTTGAAGGCTAGCTGGAAACACTAATCTAGACAACAAGATCAATGTAGAGTTGCCTTTTGACTAGTGACTATGACATGTCATAGCTCATATCCTAATCTATTACAAAAAGGATAAAAGGTACAAAAGTAGAAAGTTACAGACCAATGACCATAATCTACAGTTGACAAAAGCATGGACCTTTTCACCAACTCATATAAGTTGGTAAGTCTTTAGAGTGGCAACAAAAAGCTGTTCAGCTTTTGTCAACAGGTGATCAGAGAAAGCATGTCTTCTCTATCTTTGGAAGAAATTATTCTTTGGCTTTGGAAGACTTCATCTCTGAAGCTTCGGAAGACTTCATCTCTGAAGCTTCGGAAGACTTCATCTTTGGCTTCGGAGGATTTTGTCATTTCGCTTCGGAAGATTTTACACTTAGCTTATTTCCTTTGAGTGGTGTAAAACTTCCAAAGTAACTTTACAATGTACTTCATGCATGCATGCTGAGAGCTCTTTGGATGCTTTGGTTGTATCAACCTTTAAGTATAAACCTTACAGAAGGCAGTAGAAATAAGGCTCCTACTAGCACCAGAATCAAAGAGTACAGGGGCACAAGTTTGCTTTACTAGGAATGTACCTGACACCACGTCGGGGTCCACCCTAGCTTCTTTTGTTGTCATAGTAAATGCTCTGGATTTGGCTTTCTTCCCCTCCTTCTCTTTCTCGAATCCCTTTTTTGCCTCGAAGCTCTCAGCCCTCGGCTTCTCGCAGTCTCTGCTTATATGCCCTATCTCGCCGCAGTTATAGCACCTCGCCCCTCCACAATCCTTTGCCATGTAGCCCTCTCTCCCACACTTAAAGCAGAGATTCGATCCCCACTTACATTTCCCTACATGATCCCTCCCGCACTTCTTGCATGCCTTCTCTCCCCCTGTTGACGCCTTCCTATCATCCAATCTCATCCTTTTACCACCAGCTACGAAACCACCACTGTTGTTCCGTTTCCCATTCCCGTTCTTGTCGTTGTTCCACTTCTTCCTCACATCCACCACTGCTACCACCTCTCGCTCGTCATATAGTCTCCCTGCCAGATCAACCACCGACCTAAACGTACTTGGCCAAGCGGCGATCAGGGTCTACGGATATCCGCTGGCAGACCTTGGATGTACCTCTTTATCTTTCGTGACACGGGTGTCACCTACTCTGGCACCAGCCTAGCCATCTCATTGAACTTTGTTGTATACTGTTGGTGTGTAATGGTTCCTGCCTCTAACTGTAGGAACTCTCTCTCAATCTTATCCAATTCCCTATAAGGACAGAACTCCTCAATCACCAACTTCTTCAGTTCTAACCACCTCATCCTACTAATGGCCTTGCTACCCTCAGCCTGGACAATGTTGTCCCACCAACACAAGGCTGTATCCACAAACAAGTGAGCGGTAAACTTCACCTTGTGATTATCCCTACACTCGCTGATATCCAACACATCCTCTATCTCTCTCACCCATCGGTGGGTAGCAGCAGCATTTCCATTCCCGTCAAAAGTCGGGGGTTTCATCTCTAGAATGCCCCATAGTTGCACCCCTTTGGAGTTTCTTGCACAGCTTCCTCTTCCTCATTATCACTAGAAATAACCATCTCAGTCTCTGGTTGTTCTTGTTCCCTTGAACCTCCCTCCTCGCCTCCTCTCCTAGCAGTATTCTTCTCCTTTTTCTCCTTCTTTTTTCTTCCCTTACGGATCTAATAACCTCAGTCACCACAAATGGTAGAATCGTCTGCATGACTTGATGAACCTCCTCCACTATGGCCTCCTTCACCGAGGCCTTCAGGTTAGCACTCTCATCCCCACCTTCATGGTGATGAAGCTCAAGCTCCTCAGGTGTCGTTTTGGAAGTCTTAGCTTTGTTCATCGTGATACGAGACCCAGCACCATGTCCACCACGACCTTCACCTCGAGAAGCCTTCGAAGACCTTCCACCGGCCATCTCTTAAGTACTATAAGATCTAAACACTAACACGATCATTCAAGGTAATAGCTCGGATTATATCAAGTATAGTAAGTCCCTAATTATAGTGCCAATTGTGATTAGCCACTTACTTTACTCTTCATCCCCCAAGCATTTCCTATCCTGGCTACATCAGCGTCCAAATCTACTAAGAGCATATAATTCATATAGCACACACACATAATTCCTCTTTCCATTAATTTACATAAAACATTTACATATAACATTTACATGCAGGCATGTAGCTACTAGGACTGGCATCCATTACCTATTTGTCCCATTCTCAGTTTAAGTTTTGGTTTTGAAAATAATTTTATCCAATTCTCTTAAACTTTGGCTCTGATACCAACTTGTAAGGCCCCGTTCCCAGGTCATTTAGTTGGACATTCATAGCGTAAAATATTTAAAATATAACATTAGCAGCAGAAAATATATCTTTTCATTAATTAGTAAACTTGTGTCAAAATATCATGTCATTTCATTTGCATCTCAAAAATTGTATTAATACAACAACATTCCTAAAAATATAGATGCCAGACTTGAACTATCCCAGTAGCTTCCATGTCCATGCCCACCCCTCCTCAGCATCATTAATTACCTGCCAACTATTATGCATACAAACGTCATCGACGCTGAGTGAGTAATAGTTTTTATAATAAAATACTTTACTTACGTTTAATATTTCCTTTACTTTTGTACTTGAGCGTACATCATACATACATCTTGATAATGATTCTTTATTATCTTTCATCATCGTTCATCCTTTCATTCATTTATCATTATCTTTTACTATATCTAGATCAACGCCATATGCTAAACCCCCAACATTGTACATGAATCGGTTACTGCACCGAGGCTTATAAATAAGCCCCCAAGCATCATGCACGAAGCGGGAAACCGTACCGGGGTAAAGCGTCAAGGATCCCGTATCACTTGGTCAATCTAAAGGATTGGACCCTTAAAGCGCATCCTCATGGGCTAGCTAAGCTGCACCTCAGTTGAGCTAACAACAACACTGTTGTGCACCTCCATTCATTTTGCTTCCAAGACTTTCATTCATTCGTTAAGTTCCACTTTTCATTATCACTACTTTCACTTTCATTACGTAATACTTTACTTACATATAAACAACATACCAAGTAAATTCATATCATAAAACATATCGTTTTGAAAACCGTTTAAACTTGAAAAGATAACATTACACATATAATAGCAGGTCATGCGAAAACTTAATCCATGCGAGTAACAAACCTCGCGCGAGAACTTCTTGTCACGCGAGAACCTTACTATGGTCAAACCCGGCACATCAAGTCAACAAAGTCACGCAAAAACCTATTGATCACGCAAAGAACATACTTATCGCGTGATAACTTCACTAGATTTGAAATTCTAACCATACAATCCTACCTACTCGCGTGAAAACTTACAGATTTCCCTCCTAAACACAACTTATCATGCCTAAGGCTGTTCTAACATGCTTAACACCATACACAACATCATCACAAGCATAAAGAAGCATTTTAGTATATATAATAGTCCCAAAACGTAAAAAAATTGCATATAAGGGGCTAGAAACTCACCTCTTGAAGATCTAGGACCAACACAACTTTCCTGAGAGTCCTTTGCCAAACAAAACTACACATTCATGCATTACATCCATCAATAATCGTTTCTTAGCACATAACACGAGTTACAATACGAGTTACATACCGTAAACACTTCGATTCTTCACTTTCTCTCTCTACACAACCGATTTATCTCTCTACCAGCAGCACTTTTAATAATGGGAATGAATGGGTGTTCTCTGCTATTTATACACAATTCAAGTTTTCGCTCGGGGTCCTCGTGCAAGAAGTCCTATTCGCGCGAGAACTTTTTCTGCCTTAATTTCCGGTAATGTTCGGGGTGTTACATATTTCTTAGAATCCTTCATAATTTTTTGGCACTTTGAAAATGAGTCATTTCTAAAAGATCGACATATGTGATAGTGGATGGACCAAGCAAATGCTATGCTAGTTCTCATCCTTGATGCTTTGGACTCTTTTGCTTGTTTGATTAGCAAAATAATGTCCCTTCTTACTAAAGCAACTTTATGTTCATTAGTTTTTAGTTCTAATATATAAGAACTTTCCTCTTTTAAGAAAGACTCCATCAAAAACCATTTTCTTTTATTTTTTTATCTTAGTATCAAGCTCTTCTTTATCTATCATAGGATTCTTTCATTTGTCAGCAATGACATTGGAAGAGGAAGCTTTAGTAGGTTTGAATGCTGATGATTCAACAGATGCACTTGTTTCCTTACCTTCAAGAGTAGGTTCATCGTCAATTTTCTGAACTCTTTTAGCTTCATTAGCGGCTTCTGGGCCATCTATATTAGCATTCACTATGGAGTTAACCTTTGTTTCAACATTGACATCTAGTTGACAAAATACCACTTTAGCTGATTTCTTAAGTTCAGAATCAGGTACACTTTGTTTAATGAGGGCTCTTCTAGATATAAGTTCAACCAAACTTGATTCAGTTATACTACCAAGAGCATCTGACCTTTCATCAAACAATTGTTGAAGTATAGTAGAGTGAAAATGTTTATGAATTAATTTCTCGTATATCTTAAATCTTCTCACATACCATTCCAAAGCACTTTAAGCTACTATATGAGGTCATATTGCTATTGAGAATCACTACAACTGACTCATTTCATCATCATTATTATAGTGTGCAAATGCAATACCTTCCATCACCAACATTCTTGCTTTTGACACAATACACCTCACATCTTCTTCTATAGCCAAAATTCTTTTGGCTAATTTCTGCTTTAACAACCTAACTACCATCCAAATTGACATACTGTTGGATCTTATATGCCCAAGACACATACAAGATTGATGTGGTTAGTACGTTATGATCCAAGTCGGGTCATACCCAATAACAAGCTAGCAAACACCGTTAAACATTTATTTGTTGATCATGATCAAGCAAATAAATTATGACACCAATTTAGAAAATGGGTTTTCTGAATTATTGCATTTGAGATAGACAAATTATATGGATATTTTGTTCATGAGATATCATTTGTAATGTTGTTTAAATAAGTTAAATAACATCAAATAAAAGAGTGTTTAAGTTATAAGATTAAAATTGGTTTAATTATATAACTTAATGGGTGATTAAAATGAATTAAAAGGGTGTTATTTTAAAATGGGGGGAACCCATTTTAAACACATTTTCGGCCGCCCTCTTGGTTCTTCTTGGGATTCCTTGTCTTGTTTTAAGACAAGACTTTAATCCCTTGGAACAAGACACTCAACCACTCTCTCTCTCTCACACATGCAAAGAACTCTTTCTTCTCCATCTTGCTCTTCAACATTCACGGATCAAGAGCTTGAAAAGAAGCTTTGGGTGTTAACTTCCTAACAAGTTTGGTGCTTTGCAAGAGCTTGTGGGTATACAAGCTTGAGGTCTTCTCTTTTGAAGACTAGACATTCAAGAAACATCATCTTCCTCCTCTTATCCGTATCCAAATTTCTTGTTCAAGAAAGGTAGTATTCATGTACATCCTATGGTTGTTTTGATAGCATTTCTTTTCACATATATATGATCCTTGTTCTTGGGTTTGTTTTCTTGAACATATAAATGTTTATTTTCAGAATATAACACAAGTTTTAAACCCTTATATCCGCTGCGTTTTGTTGTTTAAATGGTTAAACATCCTTGTTAAAACTTGTAAAAACCCAACAATGGCATCTAGAGCCGGTTATGTGGAAAACTTGCTTCAAAAGTCCAAGAAAAGTTAGTTTTGTTGGACTTTTTCAACCCATTAGGGGCTGTTTTGATATGGATAAATGAATCCCTTATCTTTCAAAGTTTTATCTTACATGCTTTAGAATAAACCTTGAAAGATTAACATCAAGTGGTTGATTGTTTTGTTTGGACTAAACCCTAAAGTTTGGGTTTATGTTGGCCGAAACTTTAAGGGTTAAAAGGGAGTTCATGGTTGTTCTTGGATGTTGTATTTGATACATATTTTGGTGCATAACATAGCCTTGACCTAATGTGTTTTGGATTTGGATGAATGTGATTGTCATGTTTAGTTTTATTCATTAAAGGGTTGTAATAATAATTTTGGTGTTTGTATCTTTTGGGTTGTAATTTATTTATTCATTGGTTATGTAATAAATAGATTAGGTGCATTTCTTTTATTAGAAAAATTGTATTAGGATATGATTTTGTAAAAGAAGATGCACAAGTTGGAGACTCAAAGGAAAGATACAAAGGAAGAACTCAAAAGACATGGACACTTGAAGCATTTGGATGCGGATTCGAGTGGGAGTTCTTGGACACATTTTAATGTGTCATTTTAACCCTTAGGAAAGACCTAATGACAACACTTGTGATGGCAAACAAGTGTGGTCACCTTAGTGGCTATGGTTATGCACTTATGATTGAATGGTTGTGCTTGTTTGGTTGTTTTGTTTTATGTTGGTTGTTTGATATATGGATATGCATAACTAACAATTTATAAACATAACAAGCTGAAAATAAATGGTTCTTAATCATTAAGTGGTTAATAAAAGGTTATTAAAAGGATTAATGATTTTAAATAAAAGGGGTTTTATTAAAAGAACCATAGGGTACCATGTATTTGAAAGCATGCAAATGCAAGGTACATAGAGTTTTCTAAACTAGAATTATGAAAACTTAAAATGTCTTTTGAAAACAAGTTTATCACCATCCTTTTACACAACACTTAAGTCACTTGAAAACTCTTAATGGGATAAAGGTCACCTAACCATTTTGAGGGAACTTGTGATTTAAGGTGGGAATGCCATATTTGTGGGATAAAGATCACCTAACCACTTATATTGGTAAACTCACATGTGTGTGTAAGTAGGGTAACTTGATTTGCAAACCATGTTAAATGGATCACCTACAATGTGGTTTACAAAAGGTGTTGATGGGATTAACATGCCGACTATACATATGATGTTTAAGTCGATCCCATACCTCTAGAAGTTGCAAAGGGTTGCAATTGTCAAACGTTGACTACCTTGTTAATTTAAATAATGGGATAAAGATCACCTAACCACTATTTAAATGTGACGTTGGATTCTAGAATTTTATTTTGTGTATGACACATAAAAGAAATTTATAATTAAATATGATAATATCGTAAATACTAAAATTGAACCTTGTTAAATTTTGTAGATGGCCACCAACAACAATGAAAATAATGATATTCCATCCGCTCACAACCTATCACTAAGAACCATTCTCCAAAAGGAGCGTCTAAACCATAACAATTTCATTGATTGGTTTCGAAACTTGAGAATTGTTCTCAAGCAAGAGAAACGGTCATATATCTTAGACGATCCGATTCCCGATGAACCCAATGAGGAAGATGAAGAGGCCTACATGAATTGGGTGAAATACACTGAGGACTCGGTCCAAGTGTCTTGCCTCATGTTGGCAAGTATGACTCCGGATCTCCAAAAGGAGTACGAACATCACGGAGCATACGACATGATAACCCAGTTGAAGGAAACGTTCCAACAACAAGCAAGGGTAGAGCGCTTCGAAACGGTTCGAGCACTCCATGCATGTCGTATGGATGATACCCAATCGGTCTCGTCTTATGTACTTAAGATGAAGAGCCACATAGACCGCCTCGAAAGGCTGAATTGTCCCGTCTCGAAAGAGTTGGCTACGGATTTGATCCTCAACTCTTTGTCAAAAAGGTTTGACAATTTTGTTATGAATTATAACATGAACGGTTGGGACAAGAACATAACTGAGCTTCACTCTATGCTCAAGACAGCCGAGGCGGCCATGGGTAAAAGGAGTTTACCCGTTCTCACCATCAATGAAGGTGGGAACAAGAAGAGGCCTCACCCCGCACCCAAGGCAAGTGTTGCCAAAGGTAAAGGGTACGTTGGGAGAAAGGGAAAGGGAGTGGTAAAAGTGCCACCACCAAAACCAGCGGAGAAGAAGCAAAAGGTTGCTTCGGATGACCCATGCTTTAAGTGTGGGGAGATAGGACATTGGGCAAGAAATTGTCCTGTCCATCTCAAAGAGTTGAAAGCAAAGAGGGATGCCGGGCAGACCTCAGGTACAATTTTCATGATTCATATTGATCTAAATATAATATCCTCTAACACATGGGTATTGGATACCGGATGTGGGACTCATATTTGCAATTTGTTGCAGGGGTTCAAAAGAAGTAAAAACTTCAAGAAAGGGGATGTTAGCCTCTACATGGGGAATGGGGCAAAAGTTCAAGTTGAAGCCCGAGGGGACTACATCCTGAAGCTTCCAAATGGTTTGGAAGCAATTTTGAACAATGTTTTGTATGCTCCTAGTTTGACTAGGAACATTATTTCAGTTGCACAATTAAGACAATATGGTTATGTTTTGATGTTTATTGAAAATGAAATTCATGTTTCTTTAAATAACATCTTTTATTTTAAAGCTACTCCTATTAATGGTATTTATGAATTGGTTCGTGAAAACACATTATATGATAGCTCGTTGTACCAAACCACCACCAAGAAGCTCAAATTAGATTTGAGTGACACCTATCTTTGGCATTGCCGTCTTGGTCATATAAACAAGAAGCGCATACAAACTCTTCAAAAGAATGGTCTTTTAAAAGCAAGTGAATATGATTCATTTGATGTATGTGAATCTTGTTTACAAGGCAAAATGACTAAGGCGCCTTTTAGTGGCAAAACCGAAAGGGCAAAAGATTTATTAGGTATCATACATTCGGATGTATGTGGTCCTTTTAAGCCAATGACTAGGTATAATGAAAGATACTTCATTACCTTCACCGACGACTATAGTAGGTATGGGTATGTGTACTTGTTAAGACACAAAGATGAAGCTTTTGAAATGTTCAAAACCTTCCAAAATGAAGTAGAAAATCAACTCAACAAATCAATAAAAATTCTCCGCACCGATAGAGGAGGTGAATACCTGAGTGATGCTTTTAGAGATCATCTTAGAAGTTGTGGGATTATCTCACAACTATCTCCACCTGGAACACCACAACACAATGGTGTGTCCGAAAGGAGAAATCGAACTCTATTAGATATGGTTCGATCTATGATGGCTGGAAGCTCATTGCCTCTATCATTTTGGGGCTTTGCTTTGCTCTCTGCGGCCCGTATTTTGAATATGGCCCCAACCAAGAAAGTGGAAAGGACACCTTTTGAAATATGGCATGGAAGGGTTCCATCTCTATCATATTTAAAGGTGTGGGGATGTGAGGCTTATGTAAAGACTCCCACCTCAAACAAGTTAGAAAGACGTTCCACTAAGTGTATTTTTATTGGATATCCTAGAGATTCTATGGGATATTATTTCTATGATCCATTGGAACAAAAGGAGTTTGTTGCCAAGAAGGGTGAGTTCTTGGAAGCCAAGTTCCTTATGGAAGGAGCTAGCAGTAGAACAGTGGATCTTGAGGAGGATCAAGAACCACAACCCGATACACGTTTGGTTGACACTAGCACTCAACATGAGGATGTTGAGAATGATCAAATGGTTGATCAATACACACAAAACGTTCGCAAATCTGGTAGAACTAGTAATCCACCTGAAAGATATGGATTTTTCATGGATGGGTGCTATGTGGTTGATTCCGATGAACCAATCACATACCATGATGCAGTGTCCAATTTGGATTGTGACAAATGGCTTGAAGCCATGAATGTTGAGATGCAATCCATGTATGACAACCAAGTGTGGGACTTGGTTGTACCACCTCTTAACTCCAAGGTAGTTGGAAGTAAGTGGGTTTTCAAGAAGAAAACCGATATGCATGGAAACTTGGATACTTATAAAGCTAGACTTGTAGCAAAAGGTTTCACTCAAACTCAAGGGGTTGATTATGATGAGACTTTTTCGCCTGTTGCAATGCTAAAGTCTATTAGGATATTATTTGCCATAGCTGCTCATTATGATTATGAGATTTGGCAAATGGATGTCAAAACCGCTTTTCTAAATGGATATCTTGAGGAAGATGTCTATATGGTTCAGCCTGAAGGTTTTGTCGACCCAAAACATCCTAACAAAGTATGCAAGTTAAAGAAATCAATCTATGGATTGAAGCAAGCGTCAAGAAGTTGGAATCACCGTTTTGATGAAGAGGTAATTAAATTTGGGTTCATCAAAAATGCTGATGAGGCTTGTGTGTATAAAAAGGCTAGTGGGAGCATCATCACTTTCCTAGTATTGTATGTCGATGACATCCTACTATTTGGAAATGACATTCCAACCTTGGAAGGTATAAAAACCTGGCTTGGAAGCTGTTTTTCCATTAAGGATCTTGGTGAAGCCGCCTACATTTTGGGAATAAAGATCTATAGGGATAGATCAAGGCGGTTGATAGGTTTAAATCAAAGTGCATACATTGACAAGATCTTGAAAAGGTTCAAGATGGAGAACTCTAAGAAAGGTACGGTACCTATTCAAAGAGGAACGATATTGAGTACGACTCAATGTCCAAGCTCAAAGGATGAGCAAGATAAAATGAAGGGAATCCCGTATGCGTCTGCTATAGGATCCATCATGTATGCAATGATATGCACTAGGCCGGACGTGTCATGCGCCTTGAGCATGACAAGCCGATACCAGCAAAATCCTGGAAATAGTCATTGGATGGCTGTTAAGAACATACTTAAGTACCTAAGGAGGACTAAAGATATGTTCCTAATCTATGGATCTGGTGAGGAGGAACTCGTGGTAAAAGGTTACACGGATGCGAGTTTCCAAACTGATCGGGATGACTCACGATCACAATCGGGATACATTTTCATCCTAAATGGAGGAGCAGTCTCTTGGAAGAGCTCTAAACAAGATGTGGTGGCATTATCAACTACAGAGTCAGAATACATCGCCGCTTCATTAGCAGCTCAAGAAGCTGCATGGTTGAAGAAATTCATTGCCGATCTAGGGGTTGTCCCTTCCATTCAGGACCCCCTAGAAATTCTTTGTGATAATGAGGGTGCGATTGCTCAAATCAAGGAACCCCGTGCACATCAAAAGACTAGGCACATTGAGCGGAGATTCAACTACATAAGGGATGAAGTTGAAAAGGGAAAAATATGTATTCGCAAAGTTCACACGGATCAAAACATTGCGGATCCACTCACGAAGCTTCTTGAAAAGGCAAAGCATGAGGGTCATACTTGTGCCATGGGACTTCGATATTCTAGTGACTGGATTTGATTTTGTGATCTTGTATTTGGATATTGGAACCTTTTATTACTTGAATGAATTATATGGTTATAATGTTTCAACTAATGTTCCAATTTTGCATGTTTAATCCATGAGTAAATCATTTACTCTAAACGTCCGTAGTCGTTCATACCTGTGGGAACAAGTATGAGGGTAAGACTATTATGAACTTGGATTGGTAGATATTCATTTGGATGAATATATAGCAAAGGGTTGCTGCCAAAGTTCATAGATATTTATGGGATATAAATATTGGACTGACCCGCATCTCAAATATTACTACATGGAATCTTCTTGATTGATCATAAGTAAATTTGAGTAAAGGCGAATATCATTTGGTATCCTCTGACCTGAGATACATATTGGGTCTTGATATTCACCGGGTATTATACTTTGACTTAGTTCTTCGCTGTTCTGAAACATGGCAGTACATAAGACTAAATTCAGGTATAGCACGAGGTGATTGTGAGAGACGTATGTAATCAAGATGGGATTTGTTCCTCTTATTCGTTGAGAGTAAGATGTCTAAGGCCTGCTAAAGTTAAGTCAATGGAGAATGATCATTCTGTGTCTCTAAGATTTAACATGACATCTGTGACAAAAGGATAGATGATTGATTCACCTAAAACATTTTCGAGTAAGATACTTGAAGGGGATGATGTTATTGAATGGCACTTAGTCATACGTATTAAGGGTAGTAAACCGTTGTTAGGCGGTATTTACTGCTTGCATCAATCTTCTATGAATCTTGTGCAAGTGGGAGATTGTTGGATCTTATATGCCCAAGACACATACAAGATTGATGTGGTTAGTACGTTATGATCCAAGTCGGGTCATACCCAATAACAAGCTAGCAAACACCGTTAAACATTTATTTGTTGATCATGATCAAGCAAATAAATTATGACACCAATTTAGAAAATGGGTTTTCTGAATTATTGCATTTGAGATAGACAAATTATATGGATATTTTGTTCATGAGATATCATTTGTAATGTTGTTTAAATAAGTTAAATAACATCAAATATAAGAGTGTTTAAGTTATAAGATTAAAATTGGTTTAATTATATAACTTAATGGGTGATTAAAATGAATTAAAAGGGTGTTATTTTAAAATGGGGGGAACCCATTTTAAACACAACTTTCGGCCGCCCTCTTGGTTCTTCTTGGGATTCCTTGTCTTGTTTTAAGACAAGACTTTAATCCCTTGGAACAAGACACTCAACCACTCTCTCTCTCTCACACATGCAAAGAACTCTTTCTTCTCCATCTTGCTCTTCAACATTCACGGATCAAGAGCTTGAAAAGAAGCCTTTGGGTGTTAACTTCCTAACAAGTTTGGTGCTTTGCAAGAGCTTGTGGGTATACAAGCTTGAGGTCTTCTCTTTTGAAGACTAGA
The DNA here is from genome assembly GCA_025506505.1 of Flaveria sonorensis. Taxonomy (NCBI): domain Eukaryota; kingdom Viridiplantae; phylum Streptophyta; class Magnoliopsida; order Asterales; family Asteraceae; genus Flaveria; species Flaveria sonorensis. The sequence goes on along the minus strand of CM046432.1, from coordinate 31,438,552 downwards.
CATTCAAGAAACATCATCTTCCTCCTCTTATCCGTATCCAATTTCTTGTTCAAGAAAGGTAGTATTCATGTACATCCTATGGTTGTTTTGATAGCATTTCTTTTCACATATATATGATCCTTGTTCTTGGGTTTGTTTTCTTGAACATATAAATGTTTATTTTCAGAATATAACACAAGTTTTAAACCCCTTATATCCGCTGCGTTTTGTTGTTTAAATGGTTAAACATCCTTGTTAAAACTTGTAAAAACCCAACACATACTTCTGTTGGATTGATAATCTATCGATAGAAGATACTAAGGGAATTAGCCATGATGAGGTTTCCAACTATGCACCCTTCAGGATAGCTTTAGTATCTGCCAATCCACAGCCTATCAAAGTCTTCAAGATATTCCGATGCAGGTATCTCATCAATTTCAGGAACATACTTGAGTAGCGTGGCTTCAAAACTGTAATGGAGAAGACTCTTCTTCAAGAGTGATTCCATGTATTTCCATGTCAGCATCCATAGTTTGAACATCTCCACTATATACTATTTATTTGAATAATTTGCCAACTAAGACTCTTTTTTAGATAGTTCAACATGAACATCATCTAGTGATTTCGCTAGTTCTTCAATAGTACAAGACCAGTGAAGGGGGTCAATGCAATAGTTTCACAATGTTATGAGAGTTAGAACACTTAATGGATCAAATAGGGAATCGGCTTATATTGAAACAAAGAGCACAAGTAAAGAACAGAACAAGAACAAGACCATAATAATATGGTTTTCAAGAATGATGTATATTGCTCTCAAGTTCTTTTACAAGTGTTACAAAGCTTAAAAATGAAATGACAAGTACTTGAGATACTTTATACTACATCCTACAGCCGGCCATACTTTGAGGGCCGTCTGGAAATACTAATCTAGACAACAAGATCAATGTAAAATCAAAAGGCAGATTGCCTTTTAACTAGTGACTATGACATGCCATATCTCATATCCTTATCAAATACAAAAAGGATAACAGTACAAAAGTAGAAAGTTACAAACTTAAGACCTTAATCTATAGTTTGAAAAAAGTATGGACTTTTCACCAACTCATATAAGTTGCTGAGTCTTCAGAGGTTGCAATGGAAAGTAGTTCAGCTTTTGTCAAAAGTGATTCAGAAAAAGCATGTCTTCTCTGTCTTCGGAAGAAATCAGTCTCTTGGCATCGAAAGACTTTGTCTTGAAGCTCGAGAAGACTTCATCTTTTGCTTCGAAAGATTGGTCTTTTGGCTTTGGAAGATTTAATACTTAGTGTAATTTATTGTGTTATATCAAATCTTCCGAAGTAACTTCCTTGTACTTCACATGTGCATGCTGAGAGCTCTTTGGTTGCATCAGCCTCTAAGTGTAATCCTTACAAACTCCCCCTAGGCTGATGCTACCAAAACTAAAGGAGAACTTTGAAGCTAGATCTTCATCTGTTGACAGTCCTCATCAGAATCAAGAACATTCCCTTCATCATCAGTTGGTCAGGATTTCTCAGACTTTTAAAGTATCTTCTCATGTCATAGAGATCATGCAGAGGAAGGTGAAGTATGTCTTTCTAGAAGTACACATCTTGACCCCTTTGATCTTTAGTGACATACCATCTATTTTGTTTAGTAGCAAATGCCCATGACAGGATGGGTCTCTCAACAGCAACAGGCTTTACAATGGGCGGACATTGTTGAGTAGCCTCTTCTTGATCACCCTCGGGATGTTCTGACCCATCCTAAGGTCTAGAGGTGGATGCCTTGGACTTCTTCTTCTTCTTCTTCTTATTCTTCTTCTTCTAGTCCCTTCTGATGGCCACCCTCTTCCTCTTTCTATACTTTAACTAAGAAGGGTAGCCTTGGGTACCAAATGGTTCTTGATTGTCCTTCTCAGTTGGGTCCATTTTCTTCACATGTTTAAAAGGAGAAGGATCAGGACCCTGCTGTGGGTCAGAAGATGGATGCTTGTTGAGATGCAGCACTAGGTCCTGGTCGAGTTGTCTCTTGTTGTGGAAAATCGATAATCGTTGGATCGAATATTACTATCGTATTGTTGTGGTTTATCAGATCTGTGATGCGGAATAATGAAGATCTATTGCAAGATATAATATATGGTGATGAATGAATGATGAACACTTCAAGAACACATATTTATAAAAATTTCATTTATTCATATGGATGATGATGGATGCTAGGAGATTACAAAGGGAGTTTGTAAGAAAATTCTCTCTCACATACACTCAACCTGATTGTTTCTCTCACTAGACTAATTCTCTCTTGTTTGTTATTGTTAGTTCTTAATTGTTAGAGTATAAATGACTACACTTAGTCTATTTATACTCGTTACATAAATAAACAAAATTACATTTAAGCCCTAATGATTACACAAATATTCTTCTAAGTCTGATAAATTCTCTGCTTCTGATGCATGACTGACGAGTGCTGACATCATTCAAGACAACCGCTGATGTTGACTATTGACTTTGACAATGGTTGACCAAGTTTGACCAAGTTTGACTTTGGTCAAATTTCTTCATTTTGATCATATTTTCAGCATAGCTTCACCGTGTCGGTTTTGGTAATCTTCATGAGATTCGGCACTTAGGCTTTGGTAAGTATCATCTTCAAATAGTCTAACACTTGTGGTTCAACCTTGATCTCAACTTCAAGTGCAGCTTGACTTGGTGGAGAATGCAAGTCAATCAGCTTACTCTTCTTGATCTTCTGCTTGATCACTCTAATGTGCTCATCCATGGTTGATAGAGACATTGGACCAAGTCTTCTTCCAAAGAACCTATACAGCTTAAAAAAGCTCACCGTCTTATGTCTGTTATTAGACATCTTTAGATTTGCTCTGATGGTGGCTTTTGACTTTGCAGTCTCTTCCCTCATCTTCCTTTTAGAAGCATTTTTCTCTTTTAGCACTTCTCGCTCAAGCTGCTTTAGGTATTTAAATTCAATGTATTCATAAGATAGGAGAAGCAGGTCTGCTGCTTGATAGAGGCCTGTGGCACACAGATAGGTTATCATGTTTTGTCTATCTTTTTCCCTACCTGCCTTAGTTTCTTGCTTAGTAGCCACACCCTCTGCCTCAAGGCTTTTTTGAACTGGGGAGAGGGTAGGAGGTTTATCGAGTCTTCTTCTCCTTTCTTCTTTAATTTTGAGGAGCAGTTCTGAATCTTCAACTTCCTTCCTCTCTTTTGACACTTCCATGTCATCTAGTTCATTTAGTTCTTCCAAGGGAAGAGAGATAAGTTCATCAACATTGTAGTGCCTAGTCCCAAGATAGTTCAATCTGGCTACCCTTAACTCATCTTCTTGAGTGTTTGGCCTGGGGGCAGTCCTGATTATAGCTTCCATAAAGCCAAGGGTCTCACCTGAACTCACTCCTCTTGCCTTCCTCTTCCTCTCTCTCTTCTCCTCCTCGATCTCCTCAAAGGTCATCTTCCATTTCCCTTTGTCAGTCACTAGCCTGTGTGACTCAGGGTGGAGAGAGCTTTGGCCTTCATTGCTTGGTGTAGCACTTGAGCTCTGGCCAGAGAGAGACTGTGAGACACCTTCACCAGCTAGTGTGCATGATCGTTGCTTGTCTCACAACACAAGATAATCACACAAACTCACTTAATGTCACTCGGGTTGATGAAGTAGAATCTCAACCAAGTTCATAAGTAATATAATAAGTTCAAACATAAAACATAAAAGCACAAGAGTTGTTTTCAAGATACTTGTATTTATTACTTCTCAACCTTGTTTTACAAGACTCTTACAAGCATAGTTACTAAGTTACATGGAGAAACTATATATACTACTATCTACAGCCGGTTATACTTGGAAAACCAACTGGAACTTACAACTAGACAAATACTACATCATTTACTGATAAAATAATAATATCTTAGATTAGATAGTCATGACATGTCCATGACTTACCTTTTGTCACTAACTAAAAGTAGCAGCTGTACTAAGCTGAGAATGGTTGAACAATGGATTATAGTAAGGTCAATTACATGGGCGTGGGAAAGCACCATGCAGTCTATCAGAGTGGTAGCAGGCTGTCAGACAGACCATACTTATGTCCACTAGTTCATAGTTACTTCTTCCGAAGCTAAATGGCTTCGGAAGAATAAATTCCTCCGAGGCCATTTATACTTTGGAAGAATCAACTTCTTCCGAGCCTTTGCAAGTCTTCAGGACTTTATTCTTCAGAAGACTTTGTCTTTTGGATCTTCTAAGTTGTATACATTGGAAGAATAAGAACTTAGTCTCAGAAGACTTAGTTGTTCCTTCAAAAGTTCTTCATACTTGAGCTTCGAAAGATCTTTGACTTAACTTTAGAAGAGCAGCTTGTTCCTTCGGAAGACCATTTGTTTAGCACATCAAAGTATCTCTAAGTGTGGTTTTGGTTGCACCAGCCTCATTAGATCCAACAGTACTCCCCCTAGACTGATGCTATCAAAACTTCACTTGTTTTTCTCCTCAAAGTCTTCAGCACCAGCGAAAGAAGGTATTTGTTTGTCTCTAAGTTCCTTCCTGATGTAGTGGAGAGGATGTTATACAAGTCATCTATGGATAGTAGATTGAGTTAGCCACTTTGGATGACATGTCTCCTCTGTTGTGCCCCTCGAAAAAGAGTTAGTTGATGAGAACCATAGTCATATTGCCATCTGACTATAGGTTCTGAAGTTGGTCCCTCAACCATTTGCAGGAATGTTCTTCCCTTGATGGTTGCTCTTTCCACTTCAGCCTTTGCTTTTAGTTTCATTTTGCTGACATGAATGCTACTCAGATGATTTCTTATATGAGTAGCAATCTGAGAGCTGGAGGGGTTGGAGAATGGTCTTTCTACTAACTCAGCAATATCAAATCTGCTTGAGTGTAGTAGAGCATATGCATCAAGTCTGGTTACTTGACCATTGTCCCTTTGAATTATGAAGCTTTGAGTAGATTCATCGAACCACCACTAGACAATTGAGCTTCTAGGAGCAAAGGGGCTGGTTGGCAGCATATTCTCTTTTCTAGTGTCCAGCAGAGTCACCAACCTTCTCCTTAACTTCTTCTCCTTTTCTTCAAGAGTATCATTGTTGATGGCTAGAAGTTAAGAGCTTCGTCTAATGTTCCTCTAGGTAGATCAAGGAATGCATCTCTTATGAGGGAACAGGAAGAGCCATCAATGTATTTCAGTTTAATTGACTCTTCCTCATAAGAGATGTTGCTTAAGGTTGTGCAATTTCTGAGCTTCCTTTGAATCTTCTTAAATTCTTTAAAGGCAGGGCTTGGAAGGTTCAAAGATGGTTTGGGTTCAGATTGGGTTCTGGGTTTTGTTTTGGGTTTAAGGACAGGTGGAGGTGGAGGTTGTTTAGAGATAGGCGATGAAGGTATGGGAATGGTTGATGGTGTGGGTTTGGGAGTTAAGGGTTTAGAGGTTGGTTTTGTTTTAATGGGGAATAGTAAAGGTGTGGGAAGTGGCTTTGTTGGCTGTGGTTTGGGTTTGGGTTCTATCTTCTGAATGCTTTGTTTCCAAGACACCTCCTGCCTTCTTCCTAAGCAAGTATCAGCATTTATGTCACTGACATGTCACTTTAGGGTCTTTTCTGACATGGGCCCCACTTGCCTACTAGTGAAGCCATGGGCATTAAGGTAGGCTTTCATCCATTCCTTATCTCCCTCCTTCTTAACAGAAGCAAGTATAGCTTCTTCTTCATTCTTTTTTTTCTCCCTTAGCCTTTCCCTTGCAGCCTTCTTTCTTTCTTTGTTGATCTCCTCAGTTTCTTTATAGAAAATATACACTATCATATCATGATCATGAGGGGTCAACTCCTCCTTTGTATAACCTCTTTTGCAGAGAAAGGCTATCTTTTCCTTCCTATCCTCAGCCTTTGCTTCCTCCTCCCTTTTCCTTTTCTCCTCCTCTTTGGCTAACCTAGCTGCCTCTTCTCTTTCCTTTTGCAGCAAGGTTTCTTTCTCAAGCTTCACAGGCTCATCAAGTGGGAAAAGAAGCATTTGTACATCTTCTACACCCAGGCTGATGAGCCTGCCAATGATCTCCAACCTCCTTTGGTTGTTGATACTTTCATGAAGTACTGCTGCTGCTCTAGAGCTTGTTGTAAGCAACTTCTTAATATCAATTCTTCCTTTCTTTCTTAGCTTCTCCAACATTTCCTCCTCTAGAGCTCTTCAGCAGTAAGCTTTCTCTTCCCTTTAGGATCAGAGGAAGATTTAGCCTTTGGAGATTCTAGTTTTGAGGATTCAGGTTGGGGTGGTGGAGATTGAGCATGTGGTGCTGGCTTGAGAGGGGTTGTAAGAAAGTCCTCACTGTTGACTTCAGAAGCTAGATCAAGAATAGCTTCTATAACTAGCAGTTCATCAGACACAGAGGACAACTCCATAATTCCTTCTGTAGTTCGGACTTCAGCTGCAGAAGTAATTTCCAGTGCTTTAGAAGTAAATAGAAGTGCTTCTGAAGCTTGAGCTTCCACTTCAGAAGTTGTTCTCATAGCTTCGAAAGTAACAAGAATTGCACTATCTGTCCTTCTTGAGTTAGTTGCTGGGCCATTAGTCTGTGCATTCCCTTCGAAGTCAATCTTGGGTTCAACAGAGACCTTAGGTTGACCAACTTTCTCCTTAGAGGTAGATGATGCAGTCAACCTTTGAAGCTCTTCAGCCCCAAAGTAGGCAATGGTAAGATCAGGTAAGGGTTGTTCAAGTGAGGAGCTTATCAGAAACTGGGTTAAAAATCTGTTAAGGTTGATAAGCATCTTTGGGTCCACTTGAACTGAAATGGAAGGTGGTTAAGGAAAGATGGCTATAAGTTGTTGTTGTTTGGGGTAGAAAGAAGAAATGGCAGTATGGGGTTCCACTTGAGTTGATATCTCCTCATGAGTATGAGCAGACATCTCCTCATCATGTCTTTGTTTTTGTAAATTCTCCCCCCTTTTGGTAGGATCATCTTGAGAAGTAGATGAGCTAGAGGAAGAACTCAAAGAAACCTAAGTATGTACATGCCTAAAAGACTTCTCAATCTGTATCTCAGCTAGTTGAGCCTTGAGATTTTCAATCTCAAGTTGCTGAGTGGCAGACCTATTTTCTAAAGTCTCAACCTTTGATTCAAGATTGGTGACTTTGGAAATTAGGTCTTTGATGGTGAGTTTCAGACTACCCACATCTTCTTTTCAAGAATCATCAGGAGATGGGATAACATACCTAGTATGTTCTTCCTTATTGCTAGTTATGGTTTCTTAGGGCTTGCATATTGATGTCTCTTTCAAAGGTATCAATGGGCAAGGTTGTCATAGATATAGTCTGACTGATGTTACCATTTTCCTGAGAAGCTACTAAAACACTCTTAGTAGTGGTAGCTAAATCTACATGAGTAACCTCCACTTCTATTGGACTCACCTCAGTTTGGTCTAGCTGATGTGGGCTAGATATCAGAGGTTCCCTAGGACTCGTTTGATCTAGAGAGGGGTGAGGTAGATCAGCATCATGGCCCTGATGAAACATGATATCCTCATCAGGTTGGGTTAAATGGTCAAGAAAGGATAGAGAGGTTAAATTTATTGACCCGGGATCTTGGTCAGCACCAAATGGCTTGGCTGTAATAGCAGTTGAGCCAATGATGTGGCTATCCATTTTTGGCTGCTTCAGGGAGTGTTCAAACTCAACCTGAGGGCTTATGTCTTGGGTAATGGGCTTATCAGGTTGAGACTGAGGATACTCAACGTTGATATTAAGGTCAATTATGGAGAATGGTTGGACCTCTGACTGAGTGGGAGCCCAAAATTCCACTCTAGCCTTTTTGGTTAGAATAGAAGGGACTTGACCAATCAGAGTACATTGATCAAGGGTTCATTTGGGGTGTCTTTGGTATGTGATTTTGATTGGCTGAGAAGATGTGGATGGCAGTGTAGTGGCTTGCAAGGATGTCATTATGAGCCATTGGCTCAAGCATTCTTGGAAGGAGATCAGTGAATCTTCCAGTAAAGTTGGTGGACACCTTCTTCAATGTCTTGAAGATGCCAGGCTTCATGTGAGGGACCACTAAAACATGAGCAAATTGAAGTTTGTCCTGGTCCAACTCACAGTTTATAATATGCTGAATGAACTGAGGATACATATAGATGAATCCCTGGTGAGATTGCTACTCAAATTATTTAGCACAAACCTTGAGTAGTTGAAGCGAAGGCCTTTTACCAACCCATGGACTAGGCAGCCTGGATCATTGGGAATTTGATCCCAACCCTTGGTTTGTTGGATAGGCAATGCAGGACAATGTGAAGCAGCAACTTCTAGTTGTAGGAGAAGTTGAATTTGTAGACTTTAGATCTGCTCAGATCTCTTCCATATCCCGTTTGAGCGTAGGTTTCTTCCAAATCAGACTTTGGGAATTCTGTAGAGGCGCCTTCTTCATGGAGTTCCAGATGCTCCCTGATGGTTGTTTCACTGATGATGCTCCCCTATCCGTAGATCCTTGATCTATGACCCTTTCATCATTGATCATTTCACTTCAACCATTGGCCCAGAATTTAGCCATGTGGTTAGAGTAGATGGTGGGGTTAACAGTAAGGGCAGTAAAGTATGTTGATTAGAAAGAAATTGGACAATAGGATCAAAATCGGCATCCCTTGAAGAGTCAAGGATGGCGACTTGGTTGTGTTGGGGATTCAAGGCCATTGTTTAGATGGAAACTATTTGATTGAAGTGGAAAAATAGCAAAAGTAGGATGAAGAAGATGAATAGTAAACTCTTGGGGTTTCGATAAATGGTAAAGAAAAGTAATAAAGAGAAACAACCGGTAATTTTATATGGTGAGAAAAATCCACTGGATAAGGTGAAACGATAGATGAAGAGATGGTTTGAGGTCCAAGTGGATGTAGGCGGCAAATGATATGATGAAAAAGATTTAAAATTCTGGCTAATTACTATTTTTCTGACAATATCTCTACAGTAAAAATGTGTGGGGCCCAAAGATTTACGTTGCACAGTAACATTTCTTCCCAGAGTTAAAACTATTCCGAAGACAAACGAGTTTGTTTACGAAGATTTTCTTCCGAAGGAATTTTATTTCCGAAGGCAAACATTGGTTTACAACCACATTTGCTTCCAAGAACAATAAATGCTTCCAAGAATTAAACTTAATAAGCTTCGGAAAACATTTTGACTGATAGTCAAAATTTCTTCCGAAGCCAAAAACTCTTCGAAAGAAAATATTCTTGAAGGAATTTTACTCTTCAGAAGAGTTATGTAAAACTCTTCCGAGGGTAACATTCTCTTCGGAAGATTTCTTACTTCGAAAATTTTTACAATTTTGAAAAACTTTCTGGCAACAGGGCTTAGATTGTATGTATACAACACAGACAGGACACATTTTAAAAGGTTTTAAAAGAGAAAGACTAGTCAATGTTAATCATCCCAATAGCTGTGATTAAATATTTAAATCTTTTTTCATCAAAGGCTTTTATGAACAAGTGACCATATTGTTCATTTGTATTGACTTTAACTAGCTTGATTAGATTTTTCTCAAGAATATCTCGAATGAAATGATACCTGATGTCAATGTGTTTTGTCTTGGAGTACTTGACTGGATTTTCTATGATAGAAATGGCACTCTTCTTGTCTATATGGATAGGAGTCTCTATGAAGTTGAAACCATAATCCAGCATCTGATTCTTAATCCAAAGCAGTTGAGCATAGCAGCTTGCAGTAGCAATATACTCAGCTTCAGCAGTTGATGTGGATACACATGATTGCCACTTACATTGCCAAGATATAATCCTTCCACCGAGAAATTGACATCCTCCTGTTGTTGATCTCTTGTTGATATTGCAGCCACCATAATCACTGTCAGTGTAACCATAGAGGTTAAAATCCCTATTCTTAGGATACCAAAGACCCAATTTAGGAGCTCTTTGAGGTATCTAAGAATTCTTTTGGCAGCAATTAGGTGAGACACCTTTGGATAAGCCTAATATCTTGCATAGATGCATGTTACAAACATGATATTAGGTCTAATTGCAGCGAGATACATCAAAGATCTAATAATTTCCCTGTATTGATGCTAATCAGTATCCTCCCTCTCAGAATCAGGACTAAGATTGTGATTTTTGGGTATAGGTGTCATGGCTGGCTTACAATCTGTCATCTCAAATCTCTTTAAGATATCTTTGACATACTTAGATTGATTGATGAAGAACCCTTCTTCCATCTGCTTCACCTGAATTCCTAGGAGGAAATCCATCTTTTCTATGGAACTCATTTCAGACTTCTTCCTCATGATGCTTTCAAAGTCTTTGCATATTTGGTCATTTGAGGAACCAAGTATGATGTCATCAACATAGACTTGTACAAGAAACATATCCTTCCCAGACTTCCTTATGAACAAGGTTTCTATTTTGCCTCTGGTATAGCCACTTTTGAGAAGGAACTGAGACAATGTCTCATACCACAGCCTAGGTGCCTGCTGCAACCCATAGAGAGCTTTATCAAGTTTGCACACATAGTTGGGATGTTATGGGTCTTCAAATCCAAGTGGCTAGCACACATAGACTTCTCTGTTGATATCCCCATACAGAAATGAACATTTCACATCAAGTTGATAGACTGTCAAGTTCTTGGAGGTAGCAAAAACAAGAAAGATTCGCACAGCCTCAAGTCTTGCAACAGGTGCAAAGACATCTGTGTAATCTATGCCTTCCTCCGATGAATATCCTTGAATAACAAGTCTAGCTTTATTCTTGATGATCAAACCTCTATCATCTCTTTTGTTTCTATACACCCACTTAGTGCCAATAGGAACCTGACTAGGTGGCAATGGACATAAGTTCCATACTTTTTGCCTCTTGAATTGAAGTAACTCCTCTTGCATTGCTTCTATCCAATTGTTGTCTTTGAGGGCTTCTTCCACCTTTTTTGGTTCCATTTGAGAGATAAAGCATGAGTACAAGCAGACATTCCCATTGTACGTCTGACTTCTTGTTTTCACAACTTTTGAGACGTCCCCATTGCTGTTCTCACCTAGATGAGTGTTGTGTATCCTGAGCCTAGGCACATCTAGTTGCATAGATAAATCCAAGTTTGAAAAGTTTTACTCAGGATTTTGAACACCATCACCAACTGATGTCTCACATTCATTCAATGAGGACTGATTCAATGAATGTGTGACAACATCAATAGTATTTTGCTGAGAAGCAGCATCAATAGTTATCTGTACCTCCTGATCATCGTCTTCATTAGCTTGGTGTTGAATACTTGAGTTGTCAACTGTTGAGTAATGAGGCTCAGTTGGCTGACAACTTGATGAAGCTCCATTGTTTCCTGAGTCATTCAAGCATTCAGGATTTTTAGTTGAAGGAACTTGCTCTTCATTTCTTCTTGGAGAAATTGGAATAGGTTTTGGTAACTTAAACATTTGATCTTCATGGAGGTCACCTTGAATTCCTGTTCCAGCTGAAACATTCTCACAAGATGGTTTAGAATAGTTCGAAAACAATTCTAAATTGAAGATATATTCAGGACCATTGCCCTTAACACAGTGTGTGTGCTCATTGACAACAATGTTGGATGATTCCTCAAATTGTTGATTTTGATATTATACACTCTATATGCAATAGAGCTTGAGGAATATCCAACAAAGATAGCATCATCAGACTTTTCAGCAAATTTTGCTAAATTGTCTTTTGTGTTAAGTATGGTACATCTACTTCCAAAGGACCTAAGAAAGCCAATGAACGGTGGCCTCTTGTTCTATAGCTCATAAGGGGTTTTTCCATATGGCTTAACTATAAGAACCCTGTTCTGCACATAACATGCAGTGCTGACTGCTTCTGCCCAAAAGGTTAAGGGCAGTTTTGAGTTGGCTAACATAGTTCTAGCAGCCTTAATTAGTGTCATGTTCCTCCTTCCACAACACCATTTTTTAAGGAGTTCTAGGAGCACTATATTGTCTTGCAATACATTTTAAGTTATAGAATGAGTCAAGAACTTGATTCTTAAACTCAGTCCCTTGATCAGTTCTAATTATCTTTACCTTGTGATATATTTGATTTTCAATTTTAAGAATAAAAGATTTTAAAGTTTCAACAGTTTCATCTTTAGTTCTTAAAAAGGAATCCCATGTAAATCTTGTGAAATCATCAACAATCATAAGATAATATGACTTCCTTCCAATGCTCATTATACTTGTAGGACCAAATAGATCCATGTGCAACAAATGTAATGGAATGGTGATACAGTTAACCTCTTTGGATTTATGTGAGACTTTATGTTGCTTCCCTTTTAGGCAGGCAACACATTTGTCCTTACAAAAAAATTCCTTTTTAACCAATTTATTCATGGTTTTAAAATTAACATGGCACATTCTTTTATGCCAAAGAGTTGACTTATCACCATTTTCTTTGGAAAGAAAGCATGATACTTCACCCAGTGGGGAAGCTTTATTCATATCAAGCTTGTACATATCCCTTCTCCTGGGAGATCTAAGAAGCACCAATTCCTGAGGAATTGTCATTTCAAGTTTGAGGATGATGCACTCATGTTCTGTGAAAAGCATTTGGTGCTTTTGATCACAGAATTGAGAACACTAAGGAGATTGTGTTCAAGCTATTTGACAAGGTTTAGTTTGTCTAACTTATGATTGGATACACTACCTCTACCTGATATGTATCCTCCGGCTTCACCTCCAAACTAAACAGGACCTCCATCAAAGTGTTCAAACTGTTGTAGGAGAGATTTGTTCCCTGTCATGTGCCTGGAGCATCCATTGTCTACAATCCAGATATTTTCATTTTTGTCATGTAGATGTCCCTGCACATAAGGTGAAATGGTTAGTTACCATTGGAGACCCAAGCCTTTTTGGTCTTGGGCTCTTCCAATTCAGATGATATAATTAAACCAAAATGTATGCATGGGGTTTCAATTATGGTTTGTGAAGAAGAGGATTGGGTTGCATCATCTTTTCTAATCTTCCATTCGATCCTATGGTTGATCAAGCTTGATGAACCTGAAAAGGCTTGTGCAGAATAACTTGCTTTTGAGGCTTCATTCTTTTCAGAAGAAGTTGTCACCACCTTTTCTTCTGAAGCAGTCTTCTTTTCAGAAGGTTTTGAAGGATTACTTTTGTTCCTTTTTTCCTTCCAAAGCTAGTTTGCTTTTGGAAGTACTTGCTTCCGAAGGCACTCTAGTTTCAAGGGAAAACTTAGGAAGCCTTTGTTTGTCTTCCTAAGTCAGTTTCCCTTCAGAAGAGTAAGCTTCTTTAGAAGGCAACTTGGATTTGGAGACAAACTTTTCTTTTCTTAACACTTGGGCCACATGGTAAGGTCCAAATGTAAAACCCTCCTTGACTCCTTCTTTCTTAACATTAGATGCATAGTGTATGCTTGCTGGATTGTAGTAACAATCTTTAGACATGTGGTTATTCATGCCACAAATTATGCATTCAATGTTAGTTTTGATGCGGCACGTTGATGGTTGCTTCTAGATCCTCTTTTCTTCATTATTAGCCTTCCCATTCAATTTATGATCCTTCTTTAGAACAGAAATGCTGGTACTACATTCCTTTCCTGAACCAGGATTTCCAACCACTTGAAATCCAGCTGATATGAATGCACCCTTTTGCTTTGGGTCTATCATTAACTTTGACTCAGCCACCTTCTTGGCAGTTTTTCTTGCTGCCCTGATTTTGTTTCTTCTAGCTTTGGTGGTTAAGGGTTGATCATCAGCTATGGGGATGAGGTTTTCTACCTTATCCTTCCCTGTTGTGGTTTCTATTATTGCATCATTCTTTTGCTCTTTGGGTAATGGGTCAGTAGGTGGAACCTCTTGGTCCTCTACACCACATCTTGGCTGCCTAATAGACACAAAGGAGTGTGGTGGAGCAATTTCAATGGTTCCCAACCCACTTTTGTTTTGATAACACACTTTTAAGTGGGAGGATAATGTAATAATGGTATTGAAGTTATGCTCTTCAATGGCATACTTCTTAGCTTTAGCCTTAGCTATCACTAGCTGGGCTTGAGCCTTAGTCAACTTGGAGATTAAATCTTTTATTTGAGCCCTGTAATTTGTTTGTTCATGTTTTAAAGAGGATATAGTTTTCCCTTGCAAAGTGACCAAGCTGGTTGCAGTTGTAGCACTTGGCCTTTGTCTTGTCAAACCCAAATTTGCTGTTGGTTAGGTTTTGAGGGAACTTCCTTCCATTTCTTTTAAAGAACTTCTTTGCTTTGTAGGTCGGGAGAGCCATCTATTGGACAATGTCCATGTATTCCATATCATTTGGGTCGAAACACTCCAGATCATCAAAACAGAATTGAAAATATCCAGAGTGCTCACTCCCTGAAACAAAGGCATAGTTATCCTGGAAAGGATTTTGATGAGCCTATTGAGACTTGGGTGTCTTAGGGAATGTGATGTAACACCTAGAAGAAGAGGATGATTATTGATGGTAGTTCAGGTACAGCTGGGGCTAGGGAGTTCTTGAACCTTTAGCAACATGTAGAGCATTGCTGACTGAAGGATTGGTGATACTGTTCATCTGAGGGCTTTTCTAAGATTCCATCTCCATACGGAATCCATCAAGGATTCCATATAGTTCAGTCATGGTGAGAGTGTTAAGATTCTCAGTTCTCTTGATTGAGACACAATAGAAAGTCCACTCATGAGGCAATGCACTCATGAATTTTCTTATTATGTCTCTTTTCTCAAGAATCACACCCATAGACTGAAGAGTGGTAATCAAGTCCATGTATCAGAAGTATTGTTGGCTGAAGGTGTCACCAACAATACATGTGAAGTTCTTAAACTTCTACCTCATCCGAACCAACGTACATCAACTTCAAAGCCTCAAAGTGATCTTTGGCAGACTCGCACTGTTTAAACCTACCATTATAGAGTTTGGTATAGTAGTAAGCATAACAGTCATGGCTTTGGAATCAATGTCCATTCTCTTATAGTCTTCATCCAAGTAGTCTTCAATGACCTTCTCAATCATGGCACCATTTCCTGTTGGAGATGCTACTTTTGGCTTGTATGGACTATGGGTAACAGACGTCCATATTCAGCTATTCTGATACTTGATGAAGCCTTTAATGTGGATGTACCAGGTCTCAAAATGATCAGGAGTGATGATAGGAGCCTTGGTCATAGTTCCTATCTTAGACTCAGAGGACTTCTGGTTTAGAGCCATTAGAGTGAAATGAGTGAGTATGAAGAAACAAGGGTGATTTTGGGAGGGTTAGATCTCATAATTAAGAGCCTAGAAAGCTCTGATACCAATTATAGGATCGGTGTATGTCTCACAACACAAGGTAATCAAACAAACTCACTTAATGTCACTCGGGTTGATGAAGCAGAATCTCAACCTAGTTCACAAGTAATATAATAAGTTCAAACAGAAAACACAAAAGCACAAGAGTGGTTTTCAAGATACTAGTATATATTACTTCTCAACTTACTTTTACAAGACACTGACAAGCATAGTTACTAAGTTACATGGAGAAACTATATATACTACTCTCAACAGCCAGTTATACTTGGAAAACCAGCTGGAACTTACAACTAGACAAATACTACATCGTCTAGAAGTAAGGTATCTAAGATAAAATAATAATATCTTAGATTAGGTAGTCATGACATGTCCATGACTTACCTTTTTTCACCAACTAAATGCGGCAACTGTACTAAGCTAAGAATGGTTGAATAGAGGATTAAAGTAAGGTCAATTACATGGGCGTGGAAAGAACAAATTCTTCTGAGGCCATTTATACTTCAGAAGAATCAACTTCTTCCAAGTCATTGCAAGTCTTCAGGACTTTATTCTTGAGAAGACTTTGTCTTTTGGATCTTCTAAGTTGTATACTTCAGAAGAATAAGAACTTAGTCTCGAAAGACTTAGTTCTTCCTTCGGAAGTTCTTCATACTTGAGCATCGGAAGATCTTTGACATAGCTTCGGAAGAGCAGCTTGTTCCTTTATAAGACCATTTGTTTAGCAAATCAAAATATATCTAAGTGTGGTATTGGTTGCACCAGCCTCATTAGATCTAACATGGTGCCACACTGAGGGTACTGGGTACTGAAGCAGTTCCTGTCTCAAAGTTCACAGGTTCAACTACTGGGCCTTCAACCAAGGTTTCCCCTTCGAAGCTAACCTTGGGGTCCACTTGACCAATAGTCTTGCCTGCTAGCCTCTGTCAATATAATTTGGTTCTCTTTTGAACTCTTTAAGCACCTTATCTTGATTTCTTTCAGGTAACCTTTCCACTTGCATGTTTTGACTTGGGCTGGCAAGTGGCAGGTCAACTAGATAAGTTCTCTCATAGTATCTCAGGTTTTGAAAGTTGAAGACTTATTGTTGTCCATGAGATCTAGAGAGTACCAGGGCTCTTCTATCAGCATCATACCTCCATCCCACTACTAGATTTTCAGCAGGGTAGGATGGGGTAGACATTGCCCTTGATATGCCCTCCTCAAATAGGCATTGAATTAGGGCATCCACATCAATGTGGACCTGAGGAGGTTGTTGAGTATGGATAACTGCAAGTGAGGGTGGTGAATCCTCTATGTCCATACTCTGGGCAGAACTCCTAGGTTTTATGATTGTAGGTAGGACTTTCTCCCCTTTTTTGATAGAATCACCCTCTTACACAGGGGAGCTAAGGGTTAGGTCCACCATATCCGTAGGTTCTTGTGCACCTGGTTGAGGTTGACTGATAGGTCTCCCAGCTAACTAGCCCTTGAGATCGGTGATCTCAAGTTGTTGATCAATGACTTGTCTTTATAAGGTAGCCACCTGAGATTCTAGGTGACTTACCTTTGAAACTAAATAGGTGAATATTTTGGATAGTTTTTGCACCCTTAGTTACAGACTACCCTTATCTTCATCAGAAGAATTATGGGGGGATGAGAGAATAGGACCAAAGTCTTCTTCCTTACCACCAGCTTAGGGTTCTTGGCCACTTGATTTGCCATGCACCATGATAGCTTCAAAAGAAGTATCAGTGGGCTGGGTTGCCATGGTTGAGGTTTTAATGATGTAGTCACTTGTAAAAGTGAGAGCCTCTTCCATATGAATTCCTGAACATGCTTAAGAAGGTCCACCATAGTTGGGGGTGGATGATGTGGGCTAGGTATGGGTGATTCAGTAGCACTCATCTCTCCTGAGCAGGGTTGGAGAAGAGAGACTCATGGTATTCACTAAAGCCCATATCATAGAATTAAAGGTCAGGGATGGGTTGGTTTAAGTCTAACGGCTGTGGATGGTAGCTTTCCCCTGAAGGTTGATCACTTCACTTTTGAGACTTAGAGTGATGTCTTAAGGCTTGGGCAATGAGTTCATCAGGTTGACGATGAGGAACCTCAGCACTGATCAATGAAGTAAAGGGACTGG
This sequence comes from Flaveria sonorensis, assembly GCA_025506505.1. NCBI lineage: Eukaryota > Viridiplantae > Streptophyta > Magnoliopsida > Asterales > Asteraceae > Flaveria > Flaveria sonorensis. The sequence goes on along the minus strand of CM046432.1, from coordinate 31,421,174 downwards.
TCTACTCCTTAGGGGAAGTGGGAGCTCTTGGTTCAACTTCCTCCTTCATGGGTGGTTGGATGGGGGTCTGCTCATCCTGAGTAGACTAAGCAGGGGTCTTGGTTTTAAAAAGCATGAAGCGCACAGAGGCAACAAGGTCTAAAACGAAGCGCGAAGCATAAAAGCGGAGGGCTTTTCGTACGCGAAGCGCTAAGTGTTTATATAATTTTTTTAATATAATCCTATAGGTTTTTAGCATCCACATCCAAAATATAGCTATAAATAATGTTTATATATGCTTTAATGTATAAATTACATGTATGTATAACTTCTTTAGCAACATTTATAGCACTTTGAAGCAAAAAAAAAATAGCCCCTGTACAAGAAGCGCGCACCTCAGAGGGATTTTTCCCTAAAAAATCACGCTTTTGATGGGCTTCTTGTACAACGTGCACCTTGTGTTACAAAAAGTCCCAACCCTCGCCTCAAGAGTCGCCTTGCGCCTAGGCGCGCCTTAGGCGCGCTTTTTAAAACCAGGGCAGGGGTTCGGTTCGTTTGGATTTTCTGGTGTATGTGATGGTTATTTGTGGCTGTGAGGGTGGTTCAGATGTAGAAGGTGTGGGTTCAACATTGGCTGGTGCTACCAAGTTGTCACCTTGAGCAATGAGCTCTAACATTTTTAGGACCAGGGCTGTTTCTACCCCTAAGAAGCCAACAGTGGTCTTTCTCATTATTTTGAAAATGTCAAGCTTCATCTGTCCTAATTTAAGAGTATTACATATCTCCCTTAACTGTGAGCCCAGTTCATAGTTAAGAATGTGTTGAACATATCTAGGGAACATATAGCACTCTAAGGAGTCCAAGGTAGCAAGAAAGTTTGTATAGACAAACTGGGTGTACTTGAACTTAACCCCTTGAACTATCCCATGGACTATATAGGATAAGTCCTCAGGAATTTGGTCCCAACCTCTATGTTTGTTAGATAAAGAGTGGATGACAACATGGAGAAGGTACTTCCACTGGGAGGAAACCTTACCCTTATTGAAGGTTCTGACAGAGTAGTCCCCTTCATAGCCCATCTACCGGAATGAGTTACTGATAGCATATTTTGGGAAGGAAACTTGCCTTCTTCATCATCCAACCTTCGATAAGTGTTGATTGTGGCTGGAGTGATGAAAATTGTCCTCCCCTGCACTATGGCAGACAGTGCATTCTCACCATCCAAGATGACCTCTTGGTAGGTCATCCAGAACTCTAGGAGTTGTTCTACATACAGTGGATGGTCTATTGTGAGTGCAGCGAGGTAGTTTGATTGAGATAAGAAGCAGCAAACATCTGAGAAACCTAGATCTTTTTCAGATCACAATAGAGAAACTTGATTATGTTACCTGTGTAGATGCATGGAAAAATCTGGTTGGTTTTAGGGTTTAGGGTTGGTCATTTTAGTATGCTTTAAAGTGAAGAAAGCTAAGAAAAAAGGGGGTTTGTGGGTGTATTTAGGGTTAGAACTTTTGCAGATGAAGAGGAAGGAGAGAGTGGGGGAAACCATTGTAGGGATATTTATATGGTAGGATTTGAGACAAAGTTAAGGCAAAAGGATAAACTTTCAAATCCGAATGTCGGTCACACATCTGAAAAAGTACCCAAAAAGATAGTTTCTTTGAAGTCTAAAATGTTTCGGAGGTAATTTGTCTTTGGAAGTTTTGAGAAAAAACTTCTGGAGCCAATTTGACTTTGAAAGATATTCCTTAGCTTGATAAAAATTTGCTACGGAAGAAAAATACTTAGGATATTTTGTTTCCAAGATATATTTGGCTTCGGAAGATATTAGACTTCAAAAGTTTAATTCAAAGGATGAATAAAGCTTCCGAGGCTTAATTTCTTTTAGAAGAGAATTGTCCTCCAAAACATATAAGTACTTAAAAGCATATATAAGCTTCGGAAGATACATTAGAATTTCTTCCCCTGCACTGATGCAAATAGTGCCTTCTCACTGTCCAAGATCACCTCTTGGTAGGTCCTCCAAAACTCACACAATTGTTCTTCATAAAGTGGAGGGTCGATTGTTAGAGCGGTAAGGTAGGTTGATTGAGAAAGAAAATGGCAAACATCTGAGAAACCAGGATCTTTCTCAGATATCAACAGAGCAACCTTATTATGTTGCCTGTGAAGTTGCATGGAAAAATCTGGTTGGTTTCGGGGTTCAGGGTTGGCCATTTGAGAAAGCATTAGGACAAAGAAAGCTAAGATCAAGGAGGATTTATGGGTGAATTTAGGGTTTGAATTTTGTAGATGTAGAGAAAAAAGAAAGAGGGGGAACCATTGTAAGGATATTGATATGGGTGGATTTGAGGCAAAGTTAATGCAAAAGGATAAACTTTGAAATTCAAATGTCTGTCCCACCTCTAAAAATGTGCCCAAAAGGTAGTTATCTTGGATGTAGAAAATATTCCGAAGGTAATTTGTCTTTGGAAGTTTTGAGAAAACTTCCGAAGCCAATTTGACTTTGGAATATATTCTTTAGCTTGATAAGAATTATTTCGGAAGAAAAATACTTACAGTATTCTGCTTTCGAGATATATTTGGTTTCGGAAGATATTAAACTTCAGAAGTTTTATTCAAAGGATGAATAAAGCTTCCGAGATTTAATTGCTTTCAGAAGAAAATTGTCCTTCAAAACATATAAGTAGTTTGATGTATATTTAAGCTTCGGAAGATACATCAGAATTTCTTTTGAAGGTAAATTTCTTTGTAAGTAGTTATTAGTTTTGAAGACATAATTTTCTTCCAAAGTCAACTTGATGTCTTCAGAAGGAAAATATATCTTTAATTCCTAAAATTCTAAGGAATATCAGTTTGAAAAATTTTCTCCCTAGATAAACAGGGCTTATTTGAGTTATGATATAGAAAGCTTAAGACACAAATTTTAAAAACTAATTTGTAAATAATTTAAGAAAATCTACTCAAGGTTAATCATCCCGATAGCTTATACAATGACACACCTCGGGCCCACGTAGGGTGGTGCGTCACAGACTAGCAACAACATATGGCAGCGGAAACAAACCATCATAAGAGCACAAAAGGAGAGAACATCACATGGCATTAATGTTTAAAGAAAAACCAGGCTAGAAGTAGGTCTAGCCACCAATACAAGTACATAATTCATCAGTACAAATTGTTTCCAATAATATCAAATGTAAATTGTTCAAATTGTTTTAAAAACAAAACAAGCCAATGCCATGGGTCACGGTGCTAGGTCGTCATAAGTCTTCTATAAAAGGCAGACCTTCATCACGGGTTACCTGAAACATGCTCAAAGAAAATTTTGTCAACTAAAAAGTTGGTGAGTTCAAGTGCTTAAAGTTTAACACAAAATGATTCAATAAAATCCACATTTGATTTAAAATTCATAGTTTTATTGTTGTGGGGATCATAATCAACGCTGCACTCAGTCTCGGCTAGCCTCTTCAAAAGTTATGTTGTACCGGTTAATCCCGAAGGAAGAACTGAGCCTCATACAGTGGACCATACCTGCCGGATGGTTCACCCTAGTATCTTATAAAAACCTGTCACATGACACAAACGACCCAGTAGGATCTCAGTGTGGTACCCTTCCCGTTCATCACGGAAGGCACTGTGTGTGGGGGATTCCCCAAGTAGATCTACCCATATAAAACAAGCGGTTCACACAAGAATTAATGATCATGATAAAAGTAAAATCAGATTCTAACATTTCCACACCATATAGCATCATAATATAGCACAGAAATAGTTTAGTTTTAAATAGAGCATGCTTCATCCCAAAAACAGTAGTAAAAAGGGAACACTAGAACTTACCTTAAGTTTCAAGCAACGGGTTCTTCGAGTACCGGGAAAGTTTCAAGTCTAGCACCCTACCATTAAGATCAAGTGATAAGCCACTAGTTCTAAGGTCACACGAGGTGGACAAAGTGTGTTAAGAAGTTAAATGTTCAACTAGCTTATATTTGCTAAGGCTTGCATTTAAAAGTTTCCTTTTATTGAAAGCTAGGGTTTCTTAAGGGGAATTCATGTTTTTACACTATTAGGTCATTGACACAAGTTAAATTAAGTTTATCAAGTGATTACCAGTCCAAGGGGGTCGGTGAATTGAAGTTTGGCAGACTTTACAGTTTAGTCCTTCAAGTTTTAGAATTTACATTTTCTACCCTAAAGTTTGCTTCTTTACATTTAATGACCTTTATGACCCCATAACCGACTTTGGGAGTTAAATATTTCATTATTAATAAGTTAAACTCCCAAATTTTCCAGATTTTAAATTTGAGTTGGCAAACATATGTTTTAAGTTACCGGTTACGGCAAAAACGAAGGTTTTTAACGGTTTTGTATTAAATCTTATAGTTTTAAGTCTTAAAATTTAAATATTATTTTAAGGACTTTCAACAAGCTTTATAATCTGTCAAGAATGTATTTTTAAGCCTCTTTTGATTGAAAGCTTCATTTTTAGGTTTAACCCGTTAAAACGCGTTTTTAACCGAAACCGAACGTTCAAAAGGTGTTAGACCAAATTTTTCATCAACTTCAAGTCTTATAGTTTCTAACTTACTGAAATAACATGGTTTCCTTGGATTTTGGTTTTATACCATTATTTCCAAGACTTTCCTCCAAACGTTACCCGGTTAATACCCGTTTTTAACTAAAAATTCCATTTAAAGCATTTTTGAAAATTTATTCAACAAATATGATTTAAATCACTTTATTAACTCTTTTAGGGCCTGGAATTATTTTTAACATGGATATACTCTAATTCCTCTTACTTTTATGGTCGTTTTACTACCTTTCGGGTCCCAAAATAAGCTCAAAATGCCTACAAGTCCATACTTTTATTATTTTCCAGTCTTTAAGATCACCTTATAAACAACTAATAACTCAAAAATTTCTGAAAAATAGCTCTAACATACGGATTTAACATGAAACCATGAAATAAGCTTGTAGTTGTGTGTTTTCACCATTTAAACTCATTACACATGTGTAAAACGTTATATATCATGCTTAAACATTACCAAATCCTTTTGTAACTTTAAAAACAGATTATTAAAAGGTTAGAAAACTATTTTTGAGCAGGTTACTATCTTTACTTTGGAGGGTTACAAGATGTGCAAGTTAGATGGTGCAAACATCACCCAAAAAGAGGGTTTTCATGATGAAATTCTGGTTCCACTAACTAATATAACGTGTGAGGTACCTCTAGTGAAGTTAAAAGCTCCTCAAGAAAAAGATATGGTAACAAGATTCTGCTAGAACAAAAAAAGTAAGGCTTTGGTAGATACATGAAGGAATAACACAAGACATAGCTTAGTTCGGGTGTGTTGATGCTTACACTTTGTGTGGTTCATGATTTGGAGAGTGTAGAGGGACAAAACAATCTGGAAAGCTTCGAACAAGGGCTGGAGAAGTCGAACTTGATGAAACCGTGTATCAAAAGCTCACAAGATAACACCCTCTTGCTAGTTTGATGCTTGACCGATGATGTTTGATGATGTTCTTCGATGATTATAGCTGAAATGGTGTTAGAACTGTGTGTGTGTGTGTGTTTCTGCTAGAGAGAATCCGAGATGACAGAAGAGAGAATGAGAGGTGAGAATGAGGGTGGAGTGTGTTCAAGTTTGCATGCAATGATAGTGGTGGAGGATGGTGGCAATTGTGGGTGGTGTAGAAGGGAATGGATTGGTGGAGAGGGTAGTGAAAGGGGCGGCTGATTTGGAGTGTAGTGGAGTGATTTAATTTAAATTTTTATTAGTTATAGTTATTATGTAGTATTATTTTGTAGTGTAGCGTAGTATTTTTGGTGGTAAACACTAGTTAGTTGTTAAGCATTAAGCATGCATAGGAGTGTGTTTCAACCGTGAATTATATGTATATATACACATTTTAAATGTTTCAATTAAGATTAAATTTTTGCAAGGGTGACTAATTAACATTCCCGGAACACTAAGTTATTCTATGCTAAGGCTAGACTTAGCTAAATCATCTCAAATAGCACATAAAATAATAAGAATGACCATAGTAGCAGTAATAATAATAACACTACTACTAATAATAATAATGATATTAACATTAATATTAATTGTATGGATAATGATGCAGGAGGTTAAAGGTTAGAATTATGACCTAGAGGTCAGTTGTCACATTCTCCCACCGTTTAGGAAATTTCATCCCGAAAGTTTTAGCTTCGATAAATTCCAGAACGAGTGGGTTTGAAGAGGTGCGGATAACTCTTTCTCATCTCATCTTCTCGCTCCCAAGTGAATTCAAGTCCTCGCCTAGAATTCCATCTTACCTTGACCTTGGGTATGCGACTTCGCCTGAGTTTCTTGACCAGCTGGTCGGTGATCTCTATAGGCTCTTCCACAAAGTGCACTATGGTCATTAATCCTCGCTTCTTTCAAAGGTAACTCCATGGTCTTATCTACCATGCATTTCTTCAAAATTGACACATGGAAGGTGTCATGTATGTAACTTAACTCTTGAGGTAGCTTTAATTTATACGCCACAGGGCTAATTCTCGCTAGTATCTTAAATGGTCTTATGTATCTCGGGCTTAGCTTTCCTTTCTTTCCAAACCTCACAGTTCCCTTCCATTGTGCTACTTTTAGCATTACTCTGTCACCCACTTGAAATTCTAAAGGTTTTCGCCTTCTGTCAGCATATTTCTTCTGACGGTCTCTGGCTGCTCTTAAACGCTCCTTGATTTTAAATATTTTGTCGGTGGTCTCCATCACGATGTTTGGTCCCATTACTTGTCTATCACCGATCTCATTCCAACTCAACGGTTATCGGCATTTCCTGCCATATAGGGCCCATACGGAGCTGCTATTATACTTGCGTGGTAACTATTATTGTAGGAGAACTCTACTAGAGGAAGATGGTTATCCCAGATCCCACCAAAGTCAATCATGCAAGCCCTTAGCATATCTTCCAAGGTTTGGATGGTTCTTTCACTCTAACCGTCAGTTTGTGGGTTGTATATAGTGCTTAAATCCAGACGGGTTCCTAGGGCCTACTGGAGTGACTTCTAGAAACGAGAAGTGAAATGACTATCATGGTTGGAGATGATTGATAGTGGCACCCCATGCCTGGTTACTATTTCATCGATGTACAGTTAGGCCAGATTTGTCAGGTCGTAGTCTTCTCGAATCGGCAAGAAGTGAGCTGATTTAGTTAACCGTTCCACTATTACCCAGATAGCATCATGACCTCTGAAAGTTTTGGGTAACTTTGTAACAAAATCCATTGTGACGTTATCCCATTTCCATTCAGGAATTTTGGGCTGTTGTAACGTCCCTGATGGTTTTTGATTTTCAGCCTTTACTAGGGCGCACGTCAGACACTTCCTAACATAAATGGCGATTGATTTCTTGATTCCAGGCCACCAGAAAAGTGCCTTTAAGTCTTGGTACATTTTGTCGCTTTCGGGGTGAACCGAGTACCTAGATTTGTGGGCTACGTCTAGGATCACCTCTCTAATTCCCCCGTATTTTGGTACCCACGTTCTCCCTTCTTGTTTATATATACCATCGTTACTCATCTCAAATCGCTTCTCCATTCCTATTAACGATTCCTCTGCTAAGTTATCTTCCATTAGCGCTTCGCCTTGTGCTTCTTTTAGTTTTGTGATGAGGTCGGTATACACGCTCATCCTTAATGCACGAACACGGAGGGTTTTTTCTCTTTCTTTCCTGCTCAAGGCATCTGCCACTACACTGGCCTTGCCGGGATGGTAGCGAATCTCGTATTCGTAATCATTCAGTAGCTCAACCCATCTTCTCTGATGCATGTTTAGCATCTTTTGATCAAGAATGTGTTGCAAACTTCTATGGTCAGTGTAGATAATGCACTTTGTGCCATAGAGATAATACCTCAACATTTTGAGTGCAAACACCACGGCACCCAATTCTAGATCATGTGTTGTGTAGTTCTTCTCATGATCGTTCAGCAGTCTTGATGCATAAGCAATTACCTTGTTGCACTGCATTAGCATGCATCCTAGTCCCTGACGCGAGGCGTCACAATAGACCATGAAATCTTCAACTCCTTCTGGGAGGGCGAGGATAGGTGCACTACACAGTTTTTCCTTGAGTGTTTCGAATGCTTCATTCTGCTCTTGTTCCCACACAAAAGTTGTATTCTTCTTAGTCATATAGCTGCTCATTCTTGAGTAACTCAAGAATCAGCCTAAGGTGCTTCTCGTGCTCTTCCTTACTACGGGAGTAGATCAGGATATCGTCGATAAACACAATCACACATTTGTCTAGATATGGGCGGCACACTTGGTTCATAAGATCCATAAATGCCGCTGGTGTGTTAGTCAGTCCAAAGGGCATGACTAAGTACTCATAATGTCCATATCTAGTTCTAAAGGTGGTCTTGGGTATGTCTTCCTCTCTTATCTTCAGATGATGGTACCTTGATCTTAAATCTATTTTGGAAAAATAGCTTGCCCCCTTCACTTGATCGAATAGGTCATCGATTCTCGGAAGAGGGTAACGATTCTTTATTGTCAGCTTGTTTAGTTCCCGGTAATCAATACACATACATAGGGTTCCATCCTTCTTCTTCACGAATAGTACCGGGGCACCCCATAGAGAAACACTCGGTCGTATAAACCCCTTGTCGAGTATCTCTTGGATTTGTAGCATTAGTTCTTTAATCTCGGGAGGGGCAAGTCGGTATGGTGCCTTGGCTACTGGTGCAGCACCAGGCAATAGATCTATTTGGAACTGAACCTGACGAGTCGGAGGGAGTCCCGGTAGGTCTTCGGGAAATACTTCTGGATATTCAGAAACCACTGGTATATCCTCAATCTTCTTTTCCTCTTTGGCTTTCATTACATAGACTATGAAAGCTGGGCATCCCTTCATGAGACTCTTGGTCGCCTTTAAATGGGATATCATAGGATATAGCGTGTTACTTCTTTCACATGAACAACTAACACCTTCCCATCGTTCAATGGTATCTTAAGCAGGCGTTCATCACACACGATTTTGACTCTATGCCTAGCCAGCCAATCCATACCAACAACCACATCGAATCCTCCTAGATTAATAGGCATCAGGTTTATCTTAAATGTACTTCCTTCTAGATTCATTAAGCAATCTTTGATGACTTCATTAGTTTCTAAGATGTTACCATCAGCTAATTTTACGGTAAACGTATTAGTCAGGACACATGCACTCAAGTCAATCAAAGGCCTAAAAGTACGATAGACAAAACTAGCAGTTGCTCCAGTATCAAATAGAACGGTAGCTGGATGGTTGTTTATAAGGAACATACCATTGACCACATCAGGTTCCTTACGAGCACCGGCTGGATCCATCACGAATGCTCTTCCCTTGGGCTTGTTGGGTCTGGCGTCCTTATCTCTCCCCAGCTTAGGGCACTTATTCCTCATGTGCCTGGATCTCCACACTCATAGCATTGTTTACCTGGCGCATACACACAATCCTTAATTAAATGACCTGGTCGTTTGCATCGAAGCAGGGCATCGGGTTGCACTCCCCTTGATGATGCAGTTTGCACTTGGTGTAGAATGGGCTTGTACCCGAGTATAGCTTTCGAGTCCTTCCACCCTGGTCATCGTGCCTCATACCTTCAAAACCCTTCTTGCTTGACCCACTACTGCTACCAATTGCTTTCTTCACATCAAACCACATTCCCTTCTCACCCATCGGCTTCCTCGTTTCGTCAGCCCTGGTTTGTTCAGTCCATCCAGCCCTGACTAAATCATCAGTCAAACTACTGGTGAAGTCAACCGTCGCTTGAAGGGTTGAGGGCCTGGAGGATCGAACCATACCCCTGACTCTAGGATGTAGTCCCCAAATGAAACGTGTTACGCCCTTGGATTCCAGTGTCAGCAGGTGTGGCACTAGTGGAGACAGGGCTAAGAAGCGGTTGATGTACTCTGTGTAGTTAGGAACCTTCATTTCTAAGCTCCGGAATTCAGACTCCAGTTTCTCTAGTTGATTGATTGGGCAGTATTAGTTGGTTATCAACTCCCTGAATTCGGTCCAACTCATTCGGTTAGCAGCGTTTCTTCCCCGGGGCTGAGTAACAGTCTTCCACCGTTCTAGTGCCGATCCCTTGAGTGATTGGGAAGCAAACCTCACCATGTGTTCCATCTTACATTCGCTGATATCTAAGACGGCTTCCATTTCATCAATCCATTGGTACGTCTCTATCGCACCCTCGGTACCATAGAAATCCTTTGGCTTGCACGCCATGAAGGTTTTGTAGGAGCATCCATTCCTTAATGCTTCAGCTTCCTCATTGTTGCCCTCATCGTTCCCGAACCCATCATTACCACCGGGGTTGCTCCCGTCCGCATTGATCTGAGCGATGATGGTCTGAATGGCGTTAGTAATTTGTTGTGCTACGAGGTTGGCAATTCTCTCATCATTCCCCTGATTGGCATTCTCTCCACAAGGAGTTCCTGGTGGAGTAGAGGGTTGGTTTCCGGTCTGTCTAGCTCCCTCACGACGACCTCTAGTAGCTCCTTGTCTTCCAATACGGGTTCCTTGTCTGGTCGGCATTTTGATAGCATCATAGATAAATTCGTTTAGCATCTCATAATTTTTGGTTTCATGTAGCCCATGCATCACTTATCCTAAAATACCGCTCTCTAATCAGAGGGGGTGTAATATACACACCACTAAATACCTCTAAATATGCTCCATTAAATTAATTTAGGGCCATTCAACCTAAAAAGTACGCAAGGCAAAATTCCCAACACATGTCATAACACATTGCAAATCAATACAGATTACCCTGGGGAATTAGCATCATTAGAAATAGTTTCACAAATCGATAGGGTTAATAGTATCAGCAAAACATAAATGCATCCGAGTTATAGTCTCGCAAGTTGGAAGGTTCCATCACCCGCCCATAATAATTAATAATAGTATCTGATAGTAATAAAATTGTTTCCTTCAACTGTCTAAAAGACAGACAATCCCACTTCTTCTCTATGCTCTCACATCCATTTCTTCTTTAGCCACCCTAGCCACCCTGAGTTCTTCTTCCTTTGCTCTTTCTCCAACCGCTGGACCCCATGCAAAGCCATCATGGCCTGAAACTGGGCGGACTGAGAGGTCCGAGTGGCATGCTGGAGTGTTAGCTCGTGGCGACGGACGGTCTTCAGAATCTCGTCCAATGCAGCATCAGAGGGACCTACGTCGCTTGCCCGGCTGCTAGACTGGGAGTACCGGTCACCAACTAGCACACTAGGGCCATCATATATGTTGTGCCTCGGTGGCATCCAGTGCTCATCATGTGGGTGGTGTCGGAGCGGGTCACACATCGGTGGTGCAGGTGTCGGAGTCCTAACAGGTGGTGGAGGAGGAGGTGGCATCCTAAAGGAGACTGAGGGTCCTGGCCTAGTACTTTTGCGTGGATGGGTGATAACACGTGCACCTATCCCCGATAGGTGGGATAGGTGAGTGGGTAGGAGCTGCGACATGTGGTGAATGGGAGTTCATTCGGCTCCTGGAGGGGGATGTCGAGGAAGAGTCCTCTGATAGCTCAGTGTTGTCGGATGTAACGGATATCCAGCCCGGATGTCCGCATCTCCTCAGGTATTCTTCATATTCCGTTCGCGGCGTCGCCTTCTTGTGGCTCCCAACTAGTGCAGTACCGTCAGTTGGGTACGCAGGTGCCTTCCCTTTGTCGGCCATAGCTTTGATGTCCTATAAGAAATATCATGAGTAATTTGGTTTCTCATAGCTCATGATTATAATAATAATAGTACTTATAGTAGTAGTGATGGCAATAGTATCAAATATCCCAACAGTATCAATAACCAGAGGTATCAGAAAGCAATAGTATCAGGAATCAGTAGTCTCTTCAAATAATAACAAGTAAAGTAGTTCGTTTAAGGAAAAACCTTTAGACCACTCAAAGTAAGTTTTAGAAATCATAAATCTCAAACGAAAATGGTCCAATCATTACCTAAAGGTCCATGCTGGAATTTACGCGTTTGGTAAATTCATGACTACGTTGATCAAGTGTAATCATCAATTTAACCAACCCGATCATCCCAACACTTTCCCATACGGACGGTCCTAAGGTATCAGGGTTGTAGCCTAGGGTCTACTATGGTATTCCCGACTTCTCTACAACCTTTGGCTCTGATACCAATCTGTCACACCCCGGGTCCAGGTAGGGTGGGACGTCATAGACTAGCAACAACATATGGTAGCGGAAACAAACCATCATAAGAGCACAAAAGGAGAGAACATCACATGGCATTAATGTTTAAAGAAAAACCGGGCTAGAAGTAGGTCTAGCCACCAATACAAGTACATAATTCATCAGTACAAATTGTTTCCAACAATAACAAATGTAAATTGTTCAAATTGTTTTAAAAACAAAAGAAGCCAATGCCATGGGTCACGATGCTAGGTCGTCATAAGTCTTCTACAAAAGGCAGACCTTCATCAAGGGTTACCTGAAACATGCTCAAAGGAAATTTTGTCAACTAAAAATTTGGTGAGTTCAAGTGGTTAAAGTTTATCACAAAAGGATTCAATAAAATCCACATTTGATTTAAAAGTCATAGTTTCATTGTTGTGGGGATCACAACCAACCCTGCACTCAGTCCCGGCTAGCCTCTTCAAAAGTTATGTTGTACCGGTTAATCCCGAAGGAAGAACTGAGCCTCATACAGTGGACCATACCTGCCGGATGGTTCACCCTAGTATAAACCCTGTCACATGACACAAACGACCCCGCATGATCTCAGTGTGGTACCCTCCCGTTCATCACGGAAGGCACTGTGTGTGGGGGATTCCCCAAGTAGATCTACCCATATAAAACAAGCGGTTCACACAAGAAATAATGATCGTGATAAAAGTAAAAGCAGGTTCTAACATTTCCACAACATATAGCATCATATTATAGCACAAAAATAGTTCAGTTTTAAACAGAGCATGCTTCATCCCAAAAACAGTAGTAAAAAGGGAACACTAGAACTCACCTTAAGTTTCAAGCAACGGGTTCTTCGAGTACCGGGAAAGTTTCAAGTCTAGCACCCAACCATCAAGATTAAGTGATAAGACACTAGTTCTAAGGTCACACGAGGTGGACAAAGTGTGTTAAGAAGTTAAATCTTCAACTAGCTTATATTTGCTAAGGCTTGCATTTAAAAGTTTCCTTTTATAGAAAGCTAGGGTTTCTTAAGGGGAATTCATGTTTTTACACTATTAGGTCATTGACACAAGTTAAATTAAGTTTATCAAGTGATTACCAGTCCAAGGGGGTCGGTGTATTGAAGTTTGGTAGACTTTACAGTTTAGTCCTTCAAGTTTCAGAATTTACATTTTCTACCCCAAAGTTTGTTTCTTTACATTTAATGACCTTTATGACCCCATAACCGACTTTGGGAGTTAAATAGTACATTATTAATAAGTTAAACTCCCAAATTTTCCATATTTTAAATTTGAGTTGGCAAACATATGTTTTAAGTTACTGGTTACGGCAAAACCGAAGATTTTTAACGGTTAAGTATTAAATTTTATTGTTTTAAGTCTTAAAACTTTAAATATTATTTTAAGGACTTTTAAAAAGATTTATGATCTGTCAAGAATGTATTTTTAAGCCTCTTTTAATTGCAAGCTTCATTTTTAGGTTTAACCCGTTAAAACGCGTTCTTACCCGAAACCGAACGTTCAAAAGGTGTTAGACCAAATTTTTCATCAACTTCAAGTCTTATAGTTCCTAACTTACTGAAATAACATGTTTCCTTGGATTTTGGTTTTATACCATTATTTCCAAGACTTTCCTCCAAACGTTACCCGGTTAATACCCGTTTTAACTAAAAATTCCATTTAAATCATTTTTGACCATTTATTCAACAAATCCGATTTAAATCACTTTATTAACTATTTTAGAGCCTGGAATTCTTTTTAACATGGTTATACTCTAATTCCTCTTACTTTTATGGTCGTTTTACCACCTTTTGGGTCCCAAAATAAGCTCAAAATGCCTACAAGTCCATACTTTAACATCACCTTATACACAACGAATAACTCAAAACTTTCTGAAAAGTAGCTCTAACATATGGATTTAACATGAAACCATGAAATAAGCTTGTAGTTGTGTGTTTTCACCATTTAAACTCATTACACATGTGTAAAACGTTATAGATCATGCTTAAACATTACCAAATCCTTTTGTAACTTTAAAAACAGGTTATTAAAAGGTTAGAAAAGTATTTTTGAGCAGGTTACTATCTTTTCTTTGGAGGGTTACAAGATGTGCAAGTTAGATGGTGCAAACATCACCCAAAAAGAGGGTTTTCACGATGAAATTCGGGTTCCACCCTTAGAATGACCGATATAACGTGTGAGGTACCTCTAGTGAAGTTAAAAGCTCCTCAAGAACAAGATGATGGTAACAAGATTCTGCTAGAACAAAAAAAGTAAGGCTTTGGTAGATACATGAAGGAATAACACAAGACATAGCTTAGTTCTAGTGTGTTGATGCTTACACTTTGTGTGGTCCATGATTTGGAGAGTGTAGAGGGACAAAACAATCTGGAAAGCTTTAAACAAGGGCTGGAGAAGTCTAACTTGATGAAACCATGTATCAAAAGCTCACAAGATAACACCCTCTTGCTAGTTTGATGCTTGACCGATGATGTTTGATGATGTTCTTCGATGATTATGGCTGAAATGGTGTTAGAACCGTGGGTGTGTGTGTGTTTCTGCTAGAGAGAATCCAAGATGAGAGAAAAGAGAATGAGAGGTGAGAATGAGGGTGGAGTGTGTTCAAGTTTGCATGTAAAGATAGTGGTGGAGGATGGTGGCAATTATGGGTGGTGTAGAAGGGAATGGATTGGTGGAGAGGGTGGTGAATGGGACGGCCGATTTGGAGTGTAGTTGAGTGATTTAATTTAAAATTTTATTAGTTATTGTTATTATGTAGTATAATTTTGTAGTGTAGCGTAGTATTTTTGGTGGTAAACACTAGTTAGTTGTTAAGCATTAAGCATGCATAGGAGTGTGTTTCAACCGTGAATTATGTGTGTATATACACATTTTAATTGTTTCAATTAAGATTAAATTTTTGCAAGGGTGACTAATTAACTTTCCGGAAACACTAAGTTATTCTATGTAAAGGCTAGACTTAGCTAAATCATCTCAAATAGCACATAAAATAATAAGAATGACCATAGTAGCAGTAACAATAATAACACAACTACTAATAATAATAATGATATTAACATTAATATTAATTGTATGGATAATGATGCAGGAGATTAAAGGTTAGAATTATGACCTATAGGTCGGTTGTCACATACAAGATACTTAAATCTCTATTCATCAAAAGCTTTTGTGAATAGATCAGCATATTGTTCATTTGTGTTAACTTTGACTAATTTTATCAATCCTTTTTCAAAATTATCTTTTATCAAATGATACCTAATGTTGATGTGCTTTGTCTTTGAGTGCTGCACAGGATTGTTTGTGAAGAGATAGCACTGTTGTTGTCCATGTTGATGGGAGTCACCTTGAAGTAGAATCCATAGTCTAATATCTGATTTTGAATCCAAATCACTTGAGCATAGTAGCTTGCAGCAACAATGTATTCAGCTTCAGCAGTTGATGCAGACACATAAGATTGTTTCTTGTAGTGCCATGAGATTACCCTTCCACCAAGGAATTAACATCCCCCTGATGTACACTTTGCAGTCATGTTGCAACCACCATAGTCACAAATGGTATAAGCATATAGATTGAAGTCAAAATTCTTTAGACACCAAAGTCCCAACTTGGGAGCTCCTTTAAGGTATTTAAGAATCCTCTTGACAACAACTAGGTGTGACATCTTAGGGTTGGCTTGATATCTTGCACACATGCATGTGGCAAACATGATATCAGACCTGCTGGCTGTGAGGTACATAAGAGACCCAATCATAGCCCTGTAGAGATGTTCATCAACACACTCCCCCTCAAGATCAGGTCCTAAGGAGTGGTTTCTAGTAATAGGTGTCTTAGCAACCTTGTACACAGTCAAATGAAATCTGATTAGTATGTCTTGAACATACTTTGACTAGTTTATGAATGTGCCATTATTAACCTACTTCACTTGAATTCCAAGAAAGAAATTGAGTTCTCCTATGGCACTTATTTCAAATCTATTCTTCATCAGTTTCTAAAGTCTTTATAGAGCTTTGGATTAGTTGACCCAAAGATGATGTTATCTACATAAACTTGAACTAGCATCAATTCATTCCCTGTTCCTTTGATGAAGAGTGTACTGTCAATAGTACCTCTTTTGTAGCCATGTTAGATAAGATACTATGACAATGTCTCATACCACTTTCTTAGAGCTTGATGCAGTGCATATAGAGCTTTGTCAAGTTTGCAAACATAATCAGGATGATCTGGGTCTGCAAAGCTAGGTGGTTGCTTGACATACACTTGACATCAAGTTGGTAGACCTTGAAATTCTTGGATGCAGCAAAAGCAAGGAATATCCTAACAGCTTCAAGTCATGCCACGGGAGCAAAAACATTTGTATAGTCAATCCCTTCTTCTTGAGTGTATCCTTAAACAATAAGTCTTGACTTGTTCTTGATGACAAGTCCTCTATCATCCTTCTTATATGTAGAAACCCACTTGGAACCTATTAGTGTCTTCCCATAAGGAAGAGGGCATAGGTTCCAAATCTTTTTTCTTTTCAATTGATGTAGCTCCTCCAGCATTGCTTGAACCCAACTTCCATCCTTCAGATCAACTTTCTTTGGCTAAATCTAGGACAAGAAACAAGAGTATAGACAAACATTTTTGTCATGGGTTTGTCCTCTTGTTGTCACCCAGTTTCAACATCTCCAATGATGTTTGTGGTGGGATGGGAGTTATGGATTCTAAGTGAGGAATCATAACAAGTTGGTTTAAGAGATCAAAATTAGTGAAATTTAGAGCTGGTTATTGAGTATCACCCACCACATGAGAACACTTATCAAGAGAAACATGATCCAATAAGTGTGTGATATCATAGATGTTGTCTTCAGTGGAGAGGTTATCAGCGTCATGAAATTCTGGAATAGTTTCATCATCACCATCTCCTCCTACATTAGAAACCCCTTTATTTGAGGTTTGTGCCTTAGTGCTAGAATTTATAGGCACCTCAGATGTATGAGTTGAAGAGTATATCATTGTTGTGTTGATAGGATTTCCAACTGTAGGGTTTGTTACCATTGGAGCTAAATTACTTTTATGACTCGGTCTTCACAGCTCAATTCATGGGTAAGGATCTCCTATTGATAAGCTACTTATAGATCCTGAAACATCTTTATAAGATTTGTTAAAACAATTGGTAACTAAATCAAGATCAAACAGCAATTAGGACTAGAACCTTTCACACTAGGAGTATGCTTATTGAAAGGTCACATTGGCTGACTCCTCAACTACTCTAGTTCTGAGATTGTATACTCTATAAGCCTTGTCTTGGGAAGAGTATGTAATAAATTGTCCATCATCTAATTTCTCAGCAAATCTGGCTATCTGATCTTTGGTATTCAGGATGGTGCAAGGACATCCAAATGATCTTTGAAAACCAATGAAAGGTCTCCTTTTGTGCCACAGCTCATAAGGTGTCTTACCATGAGTCTTGACAACTAAAACTTTGTTATGCATATAGCAAGCAGTGTTGACTGCCTCTGCCAAGAAGGTGATAGGCAGTTTAGAGTTAGATAGCATGGTTCTTACAGCCTCGATAGGTGTCCTATTTCTCCTCTCAGCAACACCATTTTGCTGAGGAGTCCTGGAGCACTATATTTTCTTGTAATACCTTTTTCATCACAAAATGTATCAAAGATTTGGTTCTTGAATTCAGTTCCATGATCACATCTTATGATGTTGACCTTGTGATCACATTGATTCTTAATTTTCAGAATAAAGTTCTTCAAGATCTCAAGGGTTTCATCCTTAGTTCTAAAGAAGAAGAACCAAGTGTATCTTATGAAGTCATCTGTGATCACCAAGCAATATAAGGTCCTTCCTAAACTCGTTACATTGGTGGGGCCAAAGAGATCCATATGTAATAAGTGTAGGGGAGTAGTGATGGAGTTCCTTTCCTTTGGCTTGTGAGACACTTGGTGTTATTTTTCTTTCAGACATGCAAACAAAATGGTCATCACTTGTAAACTCTTTCTTTGGCATTCTAGTTACCAAATCATTCTTAATTAATTTATTCATGTTCTTAAAGTTTACATGGCACATTCTTTTATGCCAGAGGAAAGACTAATCACTATGGGCTTTAGATAGAAAGCAAGAAATTCTCCTGATGGAGATGTTTCCTGAAAATCCATCTTGTACTTGTTCCCTTTCCTGGGGCTCTGAGCAGAATATGCTCTTAAGGAATGACCACCCCAGGCTTGAGAACAATGCACTCATGCACAGTAAAGAGCATGTTATGTATCTGGTCACGAAATTGGGATACACTCAAGAGATTGCACCCAATCTCTATAATATATTTTACCTTCTTAATACTGAACTTACCATTTATGACCCTACCCTTTCTAGGGAGGTAACCACTTGATTCTCCTACAAAAGCAACTGGCCCTCCATCAATTCTTTCAAAGTTTTGAAGAAAAGAGCCATTGCTTGTCATGTGCCTAAAACAACCACTATTAATGATCCATACATTTCCTTTGGTCTTTAGATGTTCCTGCACAAAAAGAGATGGTTAGTTACATTTGGAAACACAACTTGTTGGTCTTAGGGTTGTCAAAGTGAAATAAGATAATTCAATAGTTATTGATCCTATGTGCAAGCTCTGAGGATCATTTGCTGTTGTTGATGATGAACTTTCAGTCACATGGCCTTCCTTCATCTTCCACACCATCTTTGAAAGATTAGACTTTGCCTTCAATACTTTGGAAGTTTTGATAACTTCAGAAGATTTGAAGACTAGACCTTCGGAAGCTTTTGCATCCACTATAACAGACTTCAGTACTTCGGAAGCATTCCTTTCTTCCAAGACCATTTTTTTTCCGAAGGTAATTTTTTACCTTTCTTTTTCTTTACTTTAGAGCTTATGAAAGGAAGATATTTTCCTTCTAAAGCTCTTTTCTTCTTCTTCTTCTTCTCAAAAGTTTTCTATTTAGTCGAATGGATGGTACCTTTGGGATTGTAAATACAATCCTTGGCAAAGTGAAAGGTACCACCACACATGAGGCATTCAGTTGGCATACTTCTGAGAGTCTTCTTTTGAGTAGAAGGCTGAGCTTGATCTTTTTCCACTTCCTTCTTCATCTTCATAGATGACTCAACAGGCTTCATAGGGTGAGGCTTGCTCTTGGAATTGGATGGTTCAGGCTGTGCAACAGTGGTGCATACTTGGCAAGCCTTCTTTTCTTGACTAGGATGATTTAAACATGAACATGGACTCCTGGTAGTAGAGTCCATAGTTGAGTCTTCAGTCTTTACCACTTCAAATCCAACAAAGATGAATACCTGTTTTTGCTTGGAGTTGAAGGTGATCTTGATCTCTTGGGCTTTCCTTGATTTTCTTTTGGCTGCCCTAATCAAGTTCTTCGTAGCAGACTTGGTCATCCTTGGTACTTTCTTCTCTTCAGGAGAATAGTGACCCTTTTTAGGATGATCTCTTCACTCACTTCAGATCCATCCTTCACTATATTCTCTTCATCTTCATTCTCTTCTTGGATGGGGTCTATGAGGGGCAGCTCATCTTGACAAGTTCCACACCTTAGAGGTCTTACAGATAGTAATGTGTGTGGTGGAGCTATCTCACTTGAACCCAATCCCTGCCTGTTCTGATTGAAAATCTTTGCATGCTTGGATGAAGAAATGACGTTATTGAAGGTTTACTCTTGAAGAACACACTTTTCTGCCATGGCTTTGCTGAAATCTCATCCTGGTATTAAGTTAACTTGGTAATGATATCTTTAATTTGAGTCCTGTAATTTGTATGCTCATGCTTAAGAGTTGAAACTATTTTCTTTAAATATTCTATTTTAAGTTTATAGTCATTTCTAAATCTTTTGAAATCAACTTTTAAAATATTCAAGGACTCAAGGTCAGATCTCACTTCTAGGTTTACTTTAGCAATGCATTCAGGCGTACAGATATGTTCTAATACCTTAGCTTCCTCTTGGTCAACCATCAGTGCTTGGTTGGGAGAAACATCTTCTACCTGAAAGCTCCAGTCAAAGCCTCCTTCTTCAATAGCAACAGCAGCTATTTGTTTTGGTTTTCTTAGCTTCTTAGATCTAGGAGCAGCATCAGCGTAGTTAGTCCTGGATTGTGCTTGGCCACCATTAGTCCTTAGTGCCTTGCACTCCCTAGCAAATTGTCCCATCTGGTTACAATTGTAGCACTTGACTTTGCTTTTATCCAGTCCAATCTTTTCACTGGATACATTTCTTGGAAACTTTCTTCCAGTTCTCTTGTAGAACTTCTTGCCTTTATGAGTGAGAAGAGTCATTTGCTGGACTATCTCCATGCACTCCAGATCATCTGGATGGATACAATCCAAGTTTTATTGGACTCAACAAGGGTATAAAATGATAATGCTTGCCATAATCAAACATAATGTGATCTAACATTCAAACAATCATCAACTAACACATTAGCATCATTAACATTCATAACATACACTAATTATTGCTTAAATTTCTTTTTTAGGTTTGTAGATAAAAGGAATTTTTGCTAAGTGTCCACAGCAGACGAATACCTGCCCATATCGGATGAACAAGAAGGCACAGTGGATGAAGAATAAAGTCTAAGTGCTGATAGTGGATGAACAAACACTTACAACGGATGCACAAATGTCCACAGCTGATGAACAGTCCACAGCAGATGTTCATCCACAGCGGACACTATAATGCAGACACAAGTGTTCACAGCGGACAGTATCCAAGACACAGCGGACAACTTATTCAACATCCACTACCAACGACTTAGCATCCATAGCGGACAGTCTATCATCCACAGCGGGCGACTTAGACTTAGGATTTTATGTAATTTTGTTTTACATAAGGTTATTTTGTAATTGTAGATAGCTATCTGTACAGACTCAGGACTTAGACTTAGGATTTTATGTAATTTCTCATTCAAGCATTCAACCACTAGCAAACACACAATCCATTGGACTATTTGAAGATGATACTTACTAAAACCTAAGTGCCGAATCTCATGATGATTACCAAAACTGATACGGTGAATCTACGCTGAAAATTCATCAGACGTAGAAGAATATTTGTGTAATCATTTGGGCTTAAATGTAATTTTGTTCATTTATGTAAAGAGTATAAATAGACCAAGCGTAGTCATTTATACTCTAAGTAAGCAAGCATTCTCTAAGCAAGCATTGCTGAGAATTAGTCTAGTGAGAGAAATAATTATGTTAAGTGTGCTAGCATCAAACATACATATAATGAATGAAATATTTATAAATGTGTTCTTGATTATTCATCATTCATTCATCATCATATAGTAAATCCTGTATCGATCTTCACTTGAAATCATCAACAGGTCTGTGAGATTCCACATCACAGATATGATAAACGGCAACAATACGATTGCAATATTCGATCCATCATTATCGAATTTTCACAGTTGGTATCAGAGCCTTGGCTCTTTGTTCTTCAAAATTTTCTTAAAAAATTTGAACCACAAGTATGATCTTCAAATTGTTGTTGTTTTTGATGAAATCAAGCTACCATTAGCTTAGATTTGTTATTTCGTGAAGATATGCAAGTTTTCACATCAATTGAAGTTCATTTGAGCCATTAATTTGAAGATTTAAGCAAACTTGTTCTTCAAGTCTTCAAATGCTCATGAAGATGAAATTTTGATTTGGTTGTTGTTTGATTAAATTTAAGCTTATAATAGCTTTAGTTTTTGATAACTAACACATTTGCAAAGTTTCATATCAATTGAACATCCACAACACTTGAATTTGAAGATTTTTGAAAATTTTGTGTTCTTGAGAAAAGTTCACTGTTCTTGAGGAAAATCATCAAAAATCACGAATCTGATGTTGTTTAGCTAAAATTGATAGTGGTTTTAGCTTAGAGACATCAAATCTAAGGTTCGTTTATCATTTTTAACAACCAAAACATACATTTTTGAACATTGATTGTCATATTTGTGTTTTTGTTCTTTATTATGTTCTTCATGTGTTCATCATCTAAATCCAAGTTTAGGTGATGATTATATGAAATTGATTGTTGTTTTAGCTTAGAATCACTTATCTACAGCTATTATAACCTTTGATTTTATCAAATTCCATTAGATACCCAAGAATCAAAAGTTTGTTTATTCAAGAACATGAAGTTTGACTTTTTCAAAGTCAAACTGCTTTGAAATCTCAAAATCAGCCAAATCTATGATTTAATTCAGATTTTGATTCATTTGTTCATTCAACAATCATTCAACAATCATTCAACAGTCATTCAAACATCAATTTGTGAATTTGCAAGTGAATTCCATTCATAATCGAATTTTACAAACTATACAAATTACACTTGAATTTGATTTTTGACCAAGTGTTCTATCATCTACAGCTGATGTACTAATTCCACAGCCGATGTTCTAATTCCACAGCTAACAATCTTCATCATTTTTGCAACCGAGTGTCCATAGCTGATGTGTCACATACACAGCTGATACACAAGGTGCACAGCTGACAAACATCTATTTATCCAAATGTTCACAGTTGATGAACAACTCATTCATAGCTCATGAACAAAACTTTCCACAACTGATGTGTTAAGTTTCATAGCTCACACATCCGTTTGAGGTGGACAAGTAAAAACATCTGTTGAAACCAGTCAAAAGCAGACATATAATTCCGTCAAAATCGGACATTCACCGGCATCAACCATCATCACGTATCTTCCGATCAAATCAACACCACTTCAAACAGACTAGGCACAGCATACAACTCTCAGCATTAAACACCCACAACGAACATTAAACACACAAAATTTTCCAAAGCGGATGTTGATTCATCAATCAAACAACTTGTCCACAACGGACAAGTAAAGACCAAACTCACAGTCCTCACAGCTGCCCACAGCGGACGAGCAAACTTGTCCACAGCGGACAAGTAAAACTGGTCCATAGCGGACGCTTAAATCAAGTCCACAGCAGACACTTAAATCAAGTCCACAGCGACGTTAACCTCACAAAACAGTACACAACGGACTTACACTCGGTCCACGGGGAACGACCATAACTCACAACCATCTGCTGCAATCTCCGGCCAACACAACACTATCGCTGACCGCTACATCAACACCAATCTTCGAATTGGATTTGATTTTGACTGATAATTCATCAAATTGCCGTTGTGTGCGACACCCACACGCCCAAATCGGTACCCAGCAACAAACGGCTGAACGTTTTTCAGCATCGATTGACTTCCATCGGGTGTAGCGTCGTCGATTCCAACACTTCCTGGAGAAGCACCGGCCACCACCGATCATCAATCACCTTCGATTTCAACCTATCCCAACTATCGACACCTAAATCTTCGTCGACAACTAACTGGTGTTCACCGAAGAGAAAGAGAGACAGAGCATCGAAAGTCTGATTGCTGAGATTGAGATTGAGACTTTGACCGAGTTTTGTCTATTAATTCGTATAATCAATTTTGATTTTCTTTTGTTTGTTGGACTTTATATATAATTCAAACAAACAAATTTAAAATTTTAAATTGACACGTTAAGTGTGATTGGGGTGTGATAAAACTTCATAGGGTTAATAAAAGTTTTGGGTAATACGTTGAATTGAGTGAACTAAAATTTGGGCCGATCCAAATTGTTATCATTTAACCCGTAAATTATGTTTTAACAATTTATGTTTGGGCCAATCCAAAATTTAAACTAATCAACAATTAACTTTTGGTTCGATCCATAGTTTAACCCGAAGTTGTCAGTAATTTTAATTGGGGCAATCCAAATTTTATTACTTTTTAATTGAGCTAGATTAATCTTAGTCCGGCTTAACTAAATTGTAATTAAACAAAGTTAACTCTTTAATTAGGTCGATCTAGTTAAATAAAGTTTTGACGTTCTTTGGATTTAATTAAAGTTAAATTTGATTTTGATTTAAACACAAACAAATTTTCAAATCATTTTTGTTTCTTAAACAAAATGGAAAATTTAACATCATTTACTAACACTCGTGTTTCAAGAAACCGAGCTATCTTTCTTGCTGCAGGTAGAAAAAGGTTTCATGAATTCAAACAAAGCAAACCAAGCTGCAACCAATCAAACAACAGCAGCAAATCAAACAATGGCTGCAACCAACCAAACAACAACAACAAATCAAACAGAAGCTGCAATCAACCAAACAACAACAACATATCAAACAATAACAACCATTCATTGTTTGACAAGTCAAACATTCAGTTGTACATCAGTCACATTGGGAAAGAACTGATGCACTTACATTTATATGATCTTGCAAACTCAAACAACACATTGTCTAATGATTTGATCAAATGCAGGTCAAAGATGAAACAATCTCAAAGAAATGATCAAGCATAAATCAAGACATTGAATCAACAAAACATCAGTTTAGCTCAAGAGATGAACCAGTTGCAAGACAAAATGGTTCAACAACAAATCAAACTTGAAGAGTTAACTGCTGAGCTTGCAAAAGACACAAACATCAACAACACAAACATTCCTCCATTGCCTGAAATTCCTAAAGACAGAAAGATTAATCTATGCTCATCAGCATGCATAGATGAAGTACACGCATATCCAAAATATTGCAACAATATATCATACATGATAAAGGAGGAAAGAGTTTCACATGCAAAGGAACTACAAACTTTTGTAAATCAAATCAGTTCACTAGAGAAAGAAGTTGATAAATTGCTTAAAGAAAATCACAAGCTGAATGCTCAAGCAACTAAACTCTATGTGAAGTTAACAAACACAAAGGCTGAAGTTGAATCCAAAATATCAGAAGCAAGTACAACCAAAAAAATCAGTGACTTACAACATTACATTGAGCGTCTAAATCAAGCAATCAATACAGAAAAGGCTACAAATGCAGAATTGAAGATACAACATAAAGCCATTAAAGATAAAATCAATTCTCTTCTGAAGGATGTAGACAAACTCCTTGGAGAAAGATTTAGTCTTCAAGCTCAAGTTACAAGACTCACTGAGTCTCTAACAAAGACAAAAGCAGATCATGCATCAACAGATGTTGAACTTGAGAATTTGAAGCTGACTGCTAGCAAGTTAGAAGAACTACTTGATGCACAAAGAGATCAGAAGAAGAGTGTTGGAACTACATACCATGCTGTTCCTCCTCCCTACAATGATAACTACATAGAAATGCCAACTTCAATAACAAGTCAAGTCAAAGAAGATTCAAATATGCATGATCATCATCCAATAGACAAACCATCCACTATTACTCAAATCACTTCTCCTGAAACAACACCAAAGCTATACCTCAAACCAGAATCACCACAGAAAGAAACATTTCATTCTTGTGATGGTCAAGATGGAGATCCTGCAACTGATGACAATGATGAAAAATGAATCCAAAACAAACACAGCCATAGAAATCCAAAGCAACAAAGCCTAACAACAAACAAAAGGCAATGGTTCTCTATGAGAAATTCAGACCAGCTGGATTTCTTGAACCAGAATTAACAAAGGCGAAACTGAAGGCAAAGATTAAGATGCAGTTAAAGAACAAGCAGATGGCTGAGGTACAAGAAATCAAAGAACAGGTAAGAGGAAGAAAACCAGATCTAAAAGAAGGAAGAAAAATCAAACCAACTCTTCTACACCTGAACCAAACCAACCGTCAACCTCAAAAGCTACATTAAAAACTATAAAACAACAACCAATTCTCTAAGAGACATGCAATTCAGATTCACACAAGATGTCTGAGTGTAAAAACACTAAGAATGATACATATATATGTCCTCACAAGAGAAAACAACAAAAATAACCAAGACAAAAGGCTGTGAAGTTTCAATCAAATCCAACTTCATCATTCAAGCCTAAGGGAATAAAATCCAAACCTACTCCTTACTGCTTAAATTATGACATGGTGAATCATACCACTTTAAAGTGTTCATACAACAACTCTCCAACATCATAACATAGAAGAGGTCAAAGTTCTTATCATCCATCAGAGTCATACTCACCGAGATTGGAGCACGAGTACTACAAGAGACGTCATAGCTACTCTTCTCCTCGATCACATCAGCATGGGTATGATTTTAAACATTATGATATTCATGATTATTGGGCACCTAGACATTATCCTAGGTCATACACACAATATAAGTATGAAAGATATAGGAATAATGATTAAAAGGATAATGCTTGCCATAAACAAACATAATGTGTTCTAATATTCAAACAATCATTAACTAACATATTAGAATCATTAACAATCATAACATTCACTAATCAGTGTTTAAGTTTCTTTTTCCGGATTGTAGATAAAAGAAATTTTGACCAAGTGTCGGTAGCAGATGAAGAACTGCCTACAGCGGATGTACAAGAGGATGCAGCGGATGAAGATCAAGTCCAAGTGCTCGCAGCTGATGAAGACATCCCACAACAGATGAGCAACATACAGTGGATGCCTGTCCACAGCGGATGTTCATCCACAGCAGATGAACATCCCACAACTCACAACAAACAATGCAAACACTTCACAGCGGACAACATCCAATGCACAGTGGACAAGTGATCTGACTTCCACAGCGGACATCTTAACATACACAGCGGATAGCTAATCATTCACAGTGGACAACTTATAGACTTAGCATTTTTATGTAATTTTCGTTTACATAAGGGTAGTTTAGTAATTGTATATAGCTCTGTGTATAGGATATAAATAGCATACTACCCTAATCCTCTGTAAGCTTTTGAACATTCAATACAATAAAGCAGTTATTATCATCCAAGCACTAGCAATCATACAATCATACCCAAACATACACACACTGATATCATTGCATCTATCATAGATTTCCACACCATGATTGATGTTTGTTGAATACAAAATATAACAATCTGTTGTTATATCTTGTTTAAGAGATTAGAAATGATCCTTGGGGAAATCAATCTGTGTATGTTCTTATTGATCAAAATAAGTTCATATTCAGCATTCATCTGTTGATTTCATCAGGTGGTATCAAAGCTTTAGCTCAAATCATACATTGATTTTTGATCCTCTCAATCAACAATATGATATCCGTGGTTGATTAGCTTCAAAACATACATTTTGAGCTAAAAATCATCATAACAACCTTCTTCTACCCCAAACATTCATTACATGCTTAAAACATGATTTCTTAATCTGTTTTTATGCATTGTGAAAAAGATTCTATGGTTTTAAAGCTCAAACCATCATTCAAACACTGTTTTTCAAAACAGAATCATCACAAGACCTGAAAAACCTAATCGATTCTAAGGGTTTTTGATAAAATAGTCAATCGAGTACTGTTTCATCAAGTTTTCAGCAAACACACATCATTTTGAACATTTTGAATCGTACAAAGTGTTTAAAATAATCATATTCTAGTGAAAACTCACTTGAATCAGGTTTTTTCTCTTTAATCAACAAATAGATTGTTGATTTTATGAAGAACATTACAGCCGCCATCAAAACCCTAGGATAAACCCTAGTTTTGATCATTCATAAACCTTCACAATCTTCGGTGATTGTATTGGTTCCTTATCAAAATCAAAGAAGATCCGAAATCTTCTTTTGAATTTTTCAAAAAGTCACTTTTTGATATGAAAAGTAAACTTTAAAAAACAAAATATTTATTTTTTAAGGGTTTTGACTTTTGTTGACTGACATCATTAAGTGTTTTGACTGATTGACATCCTCAAATAGAATTTTCCCTTTTCACCAAGAATATAATAGTGACATCGCCTAGGAAATTAATTAATTTCAATTAAATTAATTCTTTTATTCGGTAAGTTAATTTAAAAAGTAACTTAATTAACAAACAAATCCTAGAGACTTTAGGATTAAACAAATTTCTCATCAAGCTAAAATCATCAAACAGATTTAACTTAAAATGTTAAGTTAAAATTCAAAAATCATGGCTGATGAAATTTCAGGAACAAACAGTGGTCTCAAACCACCAAGACTCAAGAACAAAGCTGATTTCAAACGTTGGAAAATAATGTTCAAAAATTGGATAATTTTCCAAGACCCGGACCTATGGACATCCATAACCGAGGGACCATTCATACCTGTGACTCTTGGACCTGATTACAACATACAAAAACCAGTAAGCTTGAAAAACGTAGCTGGTGATGACCTCAAGCGGGTTAAAACAGACATGAAAGCATACAGCATATTGGCAATGACTTTGCCATTTGAAATTTTAACACGAGTTGAAAATTTCACAACAACACATGAACTATGGAAGGTACTTCACACCATGTGTGAAGGAAGTGAGGAAATCAGGGAAATCAAGAAAGAAAAATAGAGGACCCAGTATGAAACCATTCACCACGTTCAGGGAGAATCAATTCCACAACAGCGTCATAGATTTGTACACTTGGTAAATGAGATGATTGTCTATGGTCTCAAGTATGAATCTGTGGAGATCAACAAAAAGATGTTGCATACACTGCTAGAGAGCTGGACTCAATCAGTCTCTTTGATGAAAGCAACCGTTGGATCTTGAAGCATTGTCCCTAGGTGCTCTAGTTGCTAAAGTTGAAACATTAGAACTAGATGAAAGATCCAGGAATAACAGCACAATGAGACACGTAGAATCCTACAAGTTCAAGGAACTACAACAGACAGACAGTGTATTTTTAACATGCACTGGAGAAGAAGAAGATGAAGAATTCTTAGACTCAAGTGATACATCCTTCTTCTCAGCTCCTGAAACATCTAGTACCAAGCAGAAGTCTAAAAATACTGGTGATTATGCTTCCTATAAAGCAACACCACAAAGCAAACATAATCCTCACACATCTGGTTCTAGCAAACAACAACAGCCAAAGAATCAAAATATGCATAATTCTGCTTCAATGATAACTACACAAAAATGCCAACTTCAACGAAAAGTAAAGTCAAAGAAGATTTAAATATGCATGATCATCCTCCAATAGACAAACCATCCATTATCACTCAAATTACTTCTCCTAAAATAGCATCAAAGCTATACCTCAAGCCAGAATCACCACAGAATGAAACCTTTTATTCTTGTGATGGTCAAGATAGAGATCCTGCAAGTGATGACAGTGATGAAGAAACCAACCAACCAAACAAACAAACATTGACATGTATTAATCATGTCATTGAAGAAATCAATCCAAAACAAACACAACCACAGAAATTCAAAGCAGCAGAGCCTGACAACAAACAAAAGGCTATGGTTCTCTATGAGAAATTCAAACCGACTGCCTACTACAGAAGATTCATCGAGTCTTATGAGCTTCATCCATGACTCGCCCCCGTAGGTCCATAACAAGGGATCCATATCCACCCGAAGCGGGTTCTAATTCCGAGAGTGTTTTCACCTAACTCCATGACTAGACCTCTCAACACCTCATCTTGGAACCCCTTGACCAGTGTCATCACATCAGAGGCCATCACCAACTGGTAAGCTTTCACCCAGATTGGCTCGAGTCTCTCCTTTCGGCTAAGGGCATCCGCCACTACGTTGGCCTTGCCCGGATGGTAGTGGATCTCACAATCATAATCCTTGATCAACTCTAACCACCTTTTTTGCCTCATATTATGGTCCTTCTGCTCAAAGAAGTATTTCAAGCTCTTATGGTCAGTGAAGATAGTGCACTTCGTCCCGTACAAGTGGTGCCTCAAAATCTTCAATGCAAAGACTACAGCCGCTAGCTCCAAGTCATGAGTAGGGTAATTAGCCTCATGGATTTTCAACTGTTGGGACGCATAGGCTATTACTCTTCCCCGTTACATCAGCACGCAACCCAACCCCAGATAAGAAGCATCCGAATATACCACTAAGTCTTCGCTCCCTTCGGGTAATGCCAAGACAAGAGCTTGGGTCAATCTTGTCTTTAACTCTTCAAAGCATTCTCTTGTTCTAGACTCCATACAAACTTCACATCTTTGCGTGTCAATTTAGTCAATAGTGAGGCTAACTTAGAAAAGTCTTGGATGAATCTTCTGTAGTAGCCAGCCAAACCCAAAAAACTGTGGATCTCGGATGGCATCTTTGGAGACTTCCATTGTATAACCGCCTCAACCTTTGTCGGGTCTACCATGATCCCTTCGGAATTTACCACATGACCTAAAACTGAACCTCGCGCAACCAGAATGTGCACTTGGAGAACTTAGCATACAGCTTCTCTCTTCTAAGTGTCTCCAATACCTCAAGAATGTGACCGGCATGCTCTTCTTCGCTCTTCGAATAAATCAGGATATCATTAATAAACACAATCACTGATTTATCCATCATCGGCCGACACACCCGGTTCATCAAATCCATAAAGGCAGCTGGCGTGTTAGTTAGACCAAAAGACATAACGAGATATTCATAATGTCCGTATCGCATCCGAAACACGGTCTTTGGAATATCCATCTCTTTAACTTTTAACTGGTGATAACCAGATCGGAGATCTATTCTTGAGAACCAACTGGCACCTTGGAGCTGATCAAACAAGTCATCATTTCTCGGTAGCGGATACCGGTTCTTCACCGTTAACTTGTTCAACTCACGGTAGTCAATGCACATTCTCATGCTACCGTCTTTCTTCTTTACAAATAAGACCGGATCACCCCAGGGAGAGATACTCGGTCAGATAAACCCCTTATCCAGCAACTCTTGTAACTGGATCGTTAGCTCCTTCATCTCTGAGGGAGCTAGTCAATACGGTGTCTTGGCAACAGGTTGAGCACCAGGTATCAAGTCGATCTAGAGCTCGATCTCGCGGTTCGATGGCACACCTGGTAAATCATCTGGGAACACGTCTAGAAAGTCACACACAACTGGTACGTCGGACAATTGTGGTACTGATGCATCCACATCCTTCACGTAAGCCAGGTAGGCACTACATCCACGTTTCATGCACTTCTCTCCCACCACCATCGAAATCACCTTCGGAACCGTAGTAACTCGATCACCGTAGATTGTCACCGAACTCCCATCAGGCGTAGTCAATCGGATCATCTTCTTGCGACACATAATATTTGCCTCATAGGCTGCTAGCCAATCCATCCCTAGAACCACATCGAATCCGTCTAGGGGCATCACGAATAATTTAACAGAGAACCTATGGCCTTCCAACTCTATGTCATAATTTTCTATCAGCTCAAAAATCCTGGTAGACTTACCAATGGCAGTTTCTACATTGAAGGGCTCGTCAATCTTTCTACTCCTAACAGGCAACTTAGCATAGAAGGCAGCAAAAATAAAACTCTTACTGGCACCAGAATCAAATAGTATAGAGGCACAAGTTTGGTTTACTAGGAACGTACCTAACACGACATCGGGGTCCACCCTAGCTCCTCCCGGGTCATCGTGAAGGCTCTGGATTTTGCTCTCTGCCCATCATTCTCGGTCCCTTTCTTTGCCATAATGCTTTGAGCCCTCGGCTTCTTGCAATCCATACTCAGATGGCCCTCTTCACCACAGTTATAACATCTTACAACCGCATACTCTCTTGCCATATGACTGGGCTTCCCACATTTGAAGCATAGATTCAGTACCTACTTACACTCCCCTGTATATTCCTCCCCGCACTTACCACACCTCTTCATTCCCGTACCTGATGTTACTACCCTTTAATCATCCACCCTTGCCCTCTTGTTATTTGGAGTGAAACCAACACGAACAAATCGCTTCCCATTCCAGTTCCTGTCACCACCACCTTTTTTACTCACCTCTACCACTGCCACCTCTCTGTCTCATTATACAACCTCCCTCCCAGATCAACCACCGACCTAAAAGTACTCGGCCGAGCGGCGATCATGTGCCTGCGGATATCCGCCGAAAAACCCTGGATATATCTTTTGATCTTCCATGACACCGGCGTCACCTGATCCGACACCAGCCTTGCCATCTCATTAAACTTAGTAGCATACTACTGGTGTGTCATAGTTCCCGCCTCCAGCTGTAACAACTCTCTCTTAATCTTGTCAAGTTCCCTGTGAGGACAAAACTCCTCGATCACCATCTTTTTCAGTTCACTCCACCTCATCCTCCCAACAGCCCTCCTGCCCTCGGCATGGACAATATTGTCCCACCAACATAAAGCCGATTCCACGAATGAGTGGGTAGCAATCTTCACCTTTTGATCCTCCTTACATTCGCTGATCTCCAACACAACCTCCATTTCTCTCACCCATCGGTGAGCAGCAGCTGCATTCCCGTTACTATCAAAAGTTGGGGGCTTGCATCTTTGAAATGCCCCATAACTACACCCGTTGGCAATTTCCTGTACCTCTTCCTCTTCCTCTTTATCGCTGGAGACGACCATCTCGGTTTCTGGTTGCTCCCCTTCACCTGAACCTCTCTCCTCACCCCCTCTCCCAACGGTCCTCCTCCTCTCCTCCTCTTTCTTTTCATCCTCCCTCACAGCACAAATAGCCTCGGTCACCACAGACGGCAGGATCGTCTGCATGACCTGATGAACTTCCTCCACAACTGCCTCTTTCACAGAGGCTCTCAGATCAGCACTCTCATCACCGCCTTCATGGTGATGAAACTCAGGCTCTGCAGGAGCCATCTCAGCATCCTTAGCCTTGTTCCTGATGACACGTGCTCTAGCAGCATGACAACCCTGTACACCACCTCGAGAAGCCTTCGAAGAGCTACCACCAGCCATCCTAAGCGCTATAAGATTCTAACACCAACAAAATCATTCAAGGTAATAGCTCAGTTTATGTTGAGTATAGTAAGTCCCTAATAGTGGCCAGTTGTGATTAGTCACTTACTTTACTCTTCATCCCCTAAGCATCCCCTATCCTGACTACACAGTACCCAAATCTACTAAGGGCAAATAAATCAGATAGCATGCGCACATAATACCGGTTATTTAAGAAAAAAAATAAATTACCTGATGGCACGTAGCTACTTGGGCTAGTATCCCTCCATTCGATCTATTCTCAATTTAAGTTTAGATTTTGAAAATAATTTACCCAATTCTCTTAAACTTTGGCTCTGATACCAACTTGTAAGGCCCCGTTCCCAGGAACCCCACAGTTGGTCAATCACAACCTTATTTATAATAAGACACAAAAAATTTCATAAAACATTACAGCGGATTAATTTATCAAAAACCATTCATGCATTAATATTTGATGTTGACAAATAATACATCATTGTTTTTAAAAAGAGTTACAAAAGAATATTCAGTTGTATTACAAAACAACAACATTATCATGCATGAAATGGATGTCAGTCTTTGCCCGCCAAGTAGCTTCACCTTCGTGCCATCCTCAGCAACAAGCTAACTGCTAACTGAAAGTGCATAAAAAGTCAGTGTTGCTGAGTGAGTTTTAGTTTTATAAATAAGATACTTTTCTTTCGTTTAAAACATTTTCTTTACTTTCGTACATGGTCATTCATCGTACATTCATCAAGGTAATATGATTATTATCTTCCATTATCACAGATATTCGTTCGTTTCACACTTTTTCATTATCTTTCACTTCTATCTAGATCCTGTTATAAGCTATGCCCCATTATTATTCACAAAGCCACCTCAGTCTTGGGTTAAGCGACAAGGATCCTGTTTCGCATGTATGGATCAGTCACCAAGACTACCCCCGTGTGTGTACCCTCATGGTTGCCAGATCGCACGCTACATCGCACAAAGTTGAGCTAAAAACTCTTCATAAGTTGTGAACCTCTTTAAATTTGCTTGCAAGACTTTCATTCATTCGTTATGTTCCACTTTTCATTCTTTAATCTTCGCTTCTTTTATGTAATACTTTACGTATAAAGCATTAACACCCATGTAAGTCACGTAATAATAAGTATAGGAACATCAATAACAGACCATAAACATGTTTAACATGAACAACAAAATCACTGAAACATTCAGAGCTTAATCATTAATTCTATTTCCTAATATTTCAGAAATATCCAAAGTCACTTAGGCACATGAGCACTATGTAGGCGCATGGGTACTATGTAGGCGCACGGCAGTTAGGCACATGGAAAAACATAGGCGCATGGGAACACTTGGGCGCATGGGAACACTTAGGCGCATGGAAGACTTGGCGTATAGGCAGTTTACCAATTCTAACTTATACTATTTTAGTCCCATTCATTATCCTAATGTATTATTAGCCCAATCTAGCATACTAAGCACTTAGAACAAGCATACAACTACCTGACTAGGTCAAAACATTCACAAACACACACCCCACGTAAAACAGGGGTAAGCATATGGTTCCAACATGCTGAGTTGTAAAAGATAGTTTATATGCATTTCAGCCCCAACAAATTTAAAACACAAAAATCAGGGACCTAGAACTCACCTAACAGCCCTATAGTAAAACTGCTTCAAACTCGAGAGCACTTGGAGTTCAAACACCTAAACATACCAAAACACACAACCAAACATAAAGGAACACCTAATACTCGGTCCGAAAGCTGAAAATCCAGCTAAAACCGAACAAACACACGAAAAGCTCACCTTTAAGCTGATCTTCTACTTCTCTCTAAAAACCAATGGAACTCTATTGTTCTTCTTTTTTTTGCAGTCGAATCAGTTGGTGGAGCAGGGTAGTGGCGGCCATGCCCACCTTTTAAACATCATAATAATAAAGTTTGCCTCTTGCACAACTTTAACCCCTTAACATAGGTTATTTCACCTTCCTTTCTTTATACTTCTCTTTTCTTTTCTTTTCTTTTCTTTTTTTTTAAATTTCCGGGTGTTACATGTTTCCCAATTATGGCACAGACGTTTGGGACACTCAAATTTTAAAAGAATTAATCAACTTGTAAAAGGTAATTTAGTAATAGGTTTAACATAAAAAGAATTCTTCTGTACAGACCACGTATGTTTGAAAGAAAAACAACACAGAGTGTCCCATAAGTCAAAATTGGTAAACTCTAACAACACACAACTCAAATCACTTCACATGGACCTTTTTGGCCGAACACACATCCTTAGTATAGGAAAGAAGCAATACTGTCTTGTTATAGTAGATGATTACTCCAGATTCACCTGGGTTTTCTTTCTACTACACAAGTCAGAAACAGCAGAATCATCAAATCCTTTATCACTAAGATTGAGAATCAATTGGATCTTAAAGTTAAATCTTTAAGAAGTGATAATGGTACTGAATTTAAGAATGACTTCATTTCCTCTTTTTGTGCAGAGAAAGGAAACAATCATCAATTTAGTGTAGCAAGAACTCCTTAGTAAAATGGAGTAGCTGAAAGGAGGAACAGAACATTGATAGAAACAGCTAGATCAATGCTAGCTGACTCTCTATTACAAATATCTTTTTGGTCTGAAGCAATCAATACAGGTTGCTACATTCAAAACAGAACATTGATCATCAAAGAACTTTCTAAAACACCATATGAATTAATGTTTAAAAGAAAACCTTTCATTGGATTTCTTAAAGCGTTTGGATGTTCTGTTTCAATATTAAACACTACAGAACAATTATCTAAGTTTGCTCCAAAAGTAGATGATGGATTTTTCGTTGGATACTCAGGAAGCTCCAAAGCTTATCGAGTATACAGTCCAAGACTGAATATAGTGGAAGAAACCACAGATGTTGTTTTTATTAAACATTCTTTTACTAAGAAAGTCATTGGATCAGACTGGTTGTTTGATATTGATGCATTAACAAAATAATTTGACACATCTTATTTTGATGTTTCAGGTAC
Organism: Flaveria sonorensis; assembly: GCA_025506505.1. Lineage (NCBI taxonomy): Eukaryota > Viridiplantae > Streptophyta > Magnoliopsida > Asterales > Asteraceae > Flaveria > Flaveria sonorensis. The sequence continues at coordinate 31,385,336 of CM046432.1, read as the reverse complement.
CAAAGACAACAATAAGTATCCTGTGGTTCCACCAACAACCATAGATGTTCCTTTAACTGCTGATCCTCCAAGAAAAACAAACATTACTCCTTCGAGTACCACAGTTTCAACTCCTCCAGAACAAACAAACACATCAAAAGGAACATCACCAGACACACCATCTTCATCCACTCATGTGACTACCCAACCACAACCAAATAACCAAACCAAGTCACATCAACCAATCACTATTGAAGAAGATGATGATTATCATTCACTACCAGACACACATCATGAAGATGAAATCTTAGATTTACTTCATGATTCACCACAAACATTCAATGAAACCACACAGCCAGATAACAAACATCAACAAATACCCTTGCTCATCCATCATCACCCAACCAAACAATCACTAATATTGATTCAACCATCCCTGTTGATCAGATTATAACAACCAGAGTTCATAAAGACCATCCACAAGAAAACATCATAGGTGACCTAAATACCCGATTGACATGAAGTTAATCTGACACAACAAACATTTGCCTATATTCCTACTTCCTATCTTTAACTATACGTAAAAACATAACAGAAGCACTTAAAGACAATAGTTGGATAGAAGCCATGCAAGAGGAATTATAGCAATTCAGAAAGCAAGAGGTATGGAAATTGGTTGATCTACCTGAAGGTCAATACGCCATTGGCACAAGATGGCTTTTCAGAAACAAAGCAGATGACAGAGGGATTGTTATCAGAAATAAAGCAAGGCTAATTGCCCAAGGATATACTCAAGAGGAAGGCATTGATTATGATGATGTGTTTGCTCCAGTAGCTAGACTTGAAGCCATCCGAGTGTTCCTTGCATATGCCTCGCTAAAAACTTCATAGCTAGACTTGAAGCCATCCGAGTGTTCCTTGCATATGCCTCATCCAAAAACTTCATAGTCTTCCAAATGGATGTCAAGTGTGCATTCCTATATGGAAATATTGATGAAGAGGTATATGTTGCTCAACCACCAGGGTTTGAAGATCCAGATTTCCCTCACAGAGTCTACAAGCTAGATAAAGCTCTATACGATCTTCATCAAGCACCTAGGAAGTGGTATGAAACTTTATCTAAGTTTCTACTATAGAATGGGTACACCCAAGGGAAAATAGATCAGACATTGTTCTTAAAACAAAAAGAACAAGATTTGTTAGTAGTTCAAGTCTATGTTGACGACATAATTTTTGGCTCCACAAACATCTAACTTTGCAAAGAGTTGAAACTCTTATGCAATCAAAATTCCAAATGAGTTTAATAGGAGAGCTTACATTCTTCCTTGGTCTTCAAGTTAAACAATCAGATGAAGGAATTTTTATCAACTAGAGAAAGTATGTCAATTAGATATTAAAGAAATACAATATGTCTAATTACACATCAAGCAAGACACCATTTGCAACTGGATTGAAGTTTGGACCCGATCTAGAAGGAACATCAGTTAATCAAAAACTCTATAGATCAATGATAGGCTCACTGATGTACCTAACAGCAAGCAGACCAGACATCATGTATGTAGTAGCATGTGTGCCAGATACCAAGCAGATCCAAAATAATCACACATAAATGCATTAAAGATAATCTTTAGATATTTAAAAGGAAAACCAGCTCTTGGGCTATGGTATCCAAAAGATGGAGATTTTTCTTTATATGCATACATAGACAGTGATTATGGTGGATGCAACAACAACAGAAAATCCACTACAGGAGGTTGTTAGTTTCTTGGATCAAGATTGATCTCCTGGCAGTGCAAGAAACAAACAAATGTCTTTGTGTCAACAGCTAAAGCAGAATACATAGCTGCTTTTGCATGCTATTCTCAAGTGCTTTGGATTCAAAACAAATGCTTGATTATGGCTTTAATTTTCTTCAAACACCCATACACATTGAAAATTCTGCTGCCATATTTATCACTGACAATCCAGTGCAACATTTAAAAACCAAACACATAGATATTAGATATCACTTTCTGAGAGATTGCTTTGAAAAGGGTCTGATAATGTTAATCAAAGTCCATACCAATAATCAATTAGCTGACATGTTTACTAAACCATTTGATTTAACAAGATTTGAATTTCTGGTTCAGTCACTTAGTATGATCAACTATGAATAATGTTTTCAAAACATTAATTTCAAACAAGCTTGATTTTGTCAAAGTCCAAATTAACCATCAACAAGCATCTTTCAAAATCAAGATATCAAACAAACATTCATGTTTTTTATAATCAAACATCTTGAATCACACATACCACTTATGAGAATCAAAGTACACTAGCTCATTCTTCACTTGTGTCATTTTCCTCTAATAAAGACTGACAGTACTTTGTTTGATATATAGATAGGCTCAGCATAGGACACCTAACATCACATACAATAGTGAAGAACTAAATTCTCATGATTGTGTGGTCAACAACACATCTTGGTTTCTGGTGAGTATTGATCTATCCAACATAGGTTGCTTGTTAGGTAACTACAATACACCAAGTGAAACAGTTTATAAATTGCTCAATCATACAAGTTCTCCTCTGTTATGATTTTCATAGACCTGGAGTACACTAAGGCATTCTTTATTATGCCAAGCACAACCCTGAATGACCTAAATCATGATCCAAAAAGATTCCTAATAAGGAACACATCCATCTTGGATGAAAAATCCATAAAGTCTTTTAAAGTACATTCCTTGTGAATGAATCAAAAGAATCCCAAAGAGGATCACCTTCCAAAGTGAAGAGAAAAAGAATCCCAATAAGGATCAAACAACATGGATCAAATTGAGCTTTCTAGCATATCTTGATGAGGGTAGTTCTACACATACAATCAGATGTGGGTTCATACAACTCATATCAATCAATTCAAAACATGATAATCACTCACTGTTTCAATCAATCATTAATACCATGCATGAGTTTAAGTGGATCCAATATCTGTAATCAACATCATATTAGTCTATGTCTATTCTCAAAATCATTCAAACAACTTAGTGAGAATTTAAGGCTAGTATGATCTCATGTTATGTGAAAATGATTCATGTTCAAACATGAAAATCATTCATTTATTAGTTAGATAAGGCATTATCTTTCTAACTTTTATCAAGCAAGCAATCAATTGGACTTTGTATTTCCATTCTAACTCATACAAATTTTGGTCATTTTATAAAAGGTTTTTATAACTATGCAAAAATTTAGGGGGAGAAATTGAATATGGATTATTCATACATTTTAAAATTAGAAAATTTACAAAATTTTGAGGTTTTTAAATAAAGCCAAGTCAAGCCCGCACCCAAACACAACAGGTTGACACACATACATATGTACAATATTGCATAATATTACTTGTGAGTAATATCTTAACATCAATATATTGATCATGTTAAAATTTTACCATTTTAACATACATTTTAAATCAAATATTTAAACAAACATTTTGATTTAAACAAGTTTCATCAAACAAATGTTCTTTCAGAAGAAAATTTTATCAAACATATGCTTCGGAAGACATCAGTTCAAAACAAACAAAATTCTGAAATTTTTGAAAACTGTTGTCACAGCGGACCTACAATCATACATCCGTTGAAGCTACAGTACCATCATAACATGCAAAATACACCAAGTGTATATAGCTGACAAAACAAACATACATCCGCTATGCACTAGTGAACATACAAGTGTTCAGAGCGTATGATGTCAAAATAACATCCGTTGTGAATACAGTAACTAGCATTAGTCATCTGTTGTAGAAACAGTACAAGTGTATACAACGTATGCACATAGGTAATCATACACTGTAAACATTCACACATAACATCCAAGTGTCCACAGCGCATGAAAAAATGTTTATCTGCTGTGAACAATCAAGCACATCATTTTCAAGTGTCCACGACGTATGAACAAATGTTCATCTGCTATGTACAATCAAACAAATTTTCAAAGTGTCCACAACACATGAACAAATGTTCATCTGCTTGAACAATCAAAAATCATTCAAGGGTCCACAGCGCATGAACAAATGTTCATCCGTTGTGAACAACCAAACAAAAAAAAATTTAAAGGGTTCACAACGCATGAACAAATGTTCATTCGCTGTGAACAAACAAACCATTTCAAGAGCATAGAACGCATGAACAATTGTTCATCCTCTTTGAAAATAGTGGTCAAAACACAGCGTATGACTTTTCAAGTGTACACAGCGCATGACCAAATGACCATCCGCTGTGAACACAGTACAACATCAAAGGGGACACTTAAAATTAAAATTTTAAGTTTAAACTGTTTACACAGTGGACAAACAAACTGTTTATACAGTGGACATTCATTTTTTTCCATTGAATATATAGTTCAACACTTATGATTTTCATTCATCACGAGTGAGAGAGAGAAAATCAAAATTTTTAAACGTTGCTATAATGCGTTAAACCCTTAAACCCCTTGATCATCCAAAACCAAAAATCTATTTAATTTTTCTTCTGATTCAAGATCAAACAGGTATAACAACATGATTTGTATCATCAAACATTCATCAAAACATCTTGTTCATTTTATCTGATTCGAACATTGTTCGACCTAAGTCGAACATTGAACCAAAATCAAAATTTGAATCATTTGATGTTATAGACCAAATCAACACTAAATATGTGTTAGATGGACATAGTCAAAAGTATTAGGACTATTGTTCTGATATAATTTGATTAAGCGTTCATCAGGTTAATGAACCGTCATGATGTACCTGCCAAAATCATATAAAAACTGAGGTTTAATCTTCGAAAATGTTTAAAATGACTCAAATTTGTTATAACTTAGTAAACATGTTCAAAAGTCATTAACAAACACATAAAGACAGTTAATTTGGCACGGCATTGAACACACAAACATTAAATGCATATTCATTCAATGTGTATTAAATGGTCTTTTTGACTTTACAAGGTTAAACTGAAGTTCATGAACAAATTGTTGTGACTTGAAATTATTGTATGAATTGATCAAAACAAGTTTTTGTGACAAAACAAACATATTGCAAAATCAATTTGAATCAAAACAAATTGAATCAATCAACATTTTCATGATGAAAATTGATCAAACAGTTGACTTTTGATAAGTCAAACTGACTAATTTGTTAAAGTCATTCAAACATACATTTGAAACAAGTCTCAAGTGTTAAGCATACATAATTCATCATTTTATAACAATCACAACAGTCAGTGAACACTTGATTAACATTTAATCATTTCAATCATCAACACATATCATTAACATACAAGATACTAACATTTATTTTCTTCATTGCAGATATGGCAAATCTAGTATTTGTCAGAGATCACAATCTTTGTGCTTTTCTCAACCTTGATTCACCAAAGGCTAAGAACTATAGAGATATCATACAAGCTATCAGACAGACTGGACTTCTTCATGCTATGACAGCAAGACCAGAGATCTATAAAGATCATATAGTCTAATTTTGGACTCATGCTCATCTAGAGCAAATCAATGATCAACAAGTTTTGTGTGTGTTTCATGAGCATCGGATTATTATATATGAAGAAGTTATAAGGAGAGTTTTGCAACTTGGTGAAGAAGATGCTAAAGGTCCAGTATGTTTTCAAGCAAAGAAGATATACTGGTACAATTGATAGAAACAAATTAAGAAATCATACATGTGTGCACAATTCAGATTCTTAATGCACACATATCAAAAGACAATGACCAACAGGAAGACTGGCTAGGATGCCACTTCTTTAAGAAGCTCTTCTGCAATAGCAAGTATCATTGCTAGAAGACCATTCAACTTTGCAACTTAGATCCTTAATGGAATGATTTACAACTTGACTGAAGTAAGGAACTAGTTTCAGATGTTCCCTAGATTTCTTCAGATGATCATTAATGATCTTCTGCCTAACATACCAAGGGAAGGAGCACTATTTCATCCTGTTCATTTTAATGAACATGTGTTTAATAGAATCAAGTCAAGCCTCTATCAAGGAGATGAGGTTCCTGTTCCACCTCACATGATAGAGCATGACCTTCTTGTTTGTGATGTCTTTTTGAGGATACCAGGTCAATGTGAGCCTTACATGCTCTTCCAAAATGTGATTCACCAAGATCCAATCATACAGCATGCTCCTATCATTCAAGAAGAAGAAGTTGCACCCTTACAAAAGGAAATAATTCAGGAAGAACAAGTTGCACCCATCCCAAAGCCATTCAATTAACAAGAAGAAGCACAAGAACATGAGCAGATTCAGTTTGAGCATCATTTGCCATCACCATCTCAAAGCCCAACTTTCACTGATCAACAAACACTGTCATCTTTATTGAGAGATATTGATGCTTCATTAGAAGAAAAGCAATTAAGAAGAAGAGGTTAGCACTTCCTCAGTACAAGAACATGTACAAGAACACCAAATCACTGTAGATCCTGTTGAAAGTGATGAACATGGTAGTGAAATCCCAACTGAAGAAGAAATAGAGTACTCAAAAGTGTTTCTATTTACTGAGTACAATAAACTCATAGAAAAGTCAAGCAACAGAGCTAAGAGATTAAAAGAAAAGCTAAAGAGCAAAGACAAGGAAATAGAAAATCTTGAAGCAGATCAAACAAGCCAAAAGTTGATTGTTTAGTTTTTGGAACAACAACTCAAACAATCAAATGAAGAGGTAAAGATGAAAGAACATGACCTCAGTAGTGCAAGGCTAGATATTGCCTACTTAACTAAGAAATCTAATTCAAAAGATGCTGAAATTGATGAATTGAAAAGGATTATTGCAGCTCAGAATGAAGAGATTAAAAGGCTAAATAGAGAATTGTAAGATGTGGATCAACATAGAATGAATGAGGAAGAAAATTCATATGATCATGAACATGAGCTGAATGAAGAGTTCATTGATCAATCATTATCCAATATTGGAGAAACAAGTTCAAATGATCAACAAACAGAACTAGCCCTTATCATTCCAGAAGAATCATATTCAATGGATCAATTATTCAGTGAATCCAATCCCTTTGAAAACATCCATTACTCTCCAATTTTGAGGCAACAGTTCTACTCCAGACCCATATACAGCAGAAACAAGCATTATGCCATTCAATCCATTAACAGACAAAGAAAAGGAACTGATCAAACAAATTGTTGAGTCAGTAAATGAGCAAACAAAATCACCCAACAAACAAGCATCATCATCTCAACCTCAAATGAAAACCTATGAAAGAAAGACGAAAAGGTTGTACTTAGCATCCTTAGTGAAGGAAAAAACAGACAGTTGAAGAGGTTGATGAACCGCAATCTCCTCCTTTAAAGTTGCTAAAAGTCAAAACAGAACAAGTGGAGGATGAACCACAACAATCAAGCTCGAAGGCTGCTCTTGAAGAGGGTGAAATTGATCAAACACTTGAGCAACAGCCTATTATTATCTTAACTATTCTGATGAAGAAAAAGAAGGAGATGATAATGAGATTATTCAAAACATACAAGAACTCTTCCCAGATGATCCTGGAACATTGATGGGAATTGTGTTAGTCACCAGAGGATTTCCTTATGACTCATTTATTCAGCTTAACCTCTCTGAGGTTAAAGACTTGCTCAAAGACTTTCAAGAAGTCATGAAGAATGAAACAGAGCAAACATACAGAAGGTATAAGGAAATTAAAGATCAAGAAGAGTTGCAAAAGAATCTACCTAAGGATCCTCAGATAGAGAAGATGACCTACTCCCAGGTCAAAAGCTGGTTAAGTCACACAAGAGTACCATACAGGTCATATGCAGGAAGTTCTCTATCTCATATGAAAGAAATGGCTAGAGAGATTTACAAGAACATGTTGCCAATGCATTAAAACCACAAGTCTTCAGGCCTCATCCTGCATCTTCTCTATCAACTTATCATCAAGCTCCACCTTAGCTTCACCCAATCGAGGAACCAAGGCAGTTCATGCCACACAGGCTATGGCATGAACGTAATGAAGTAAGAGAAATGATCAATAAGAAGACAAATTTTGTTAAACTGTATGATAGGAATAACTCTTTCTGCTGGTGCAAATAAAAGAAAGATAGTGGCTTGGAAGTATGATGAAACATGGGATGCTGTGCTCATCAAGAGGGTATCTGGACATGTCCAGTTCTTATCATACATATCCCAACTGGGATCCTTGAGCTATGAAGACAGATTAGACCTGATGCAACCGAGGATGGTCAATCATACAAATAATCCCAGGGGAGTAGATTTCTTTCATATATTAAGATCACACATGAACAAACATCAACATCAAATTAAAAGAAAGGCAGACAAAGAAGATAAGCTTCACATTGCTAAGCTAAGAAAAGAACAACAAGAAGCTAGCAAGAAGAACAGACAAGTTAAGAACCACCCTCTAAGATTGATACAAAATTGTTAGAAAGGGTTGGTTACCCTATGAGGCATCTGATTTAAAGCTGATTATGAAGAAAATTAATGGTAACCAGTACAATCACCCAATTACAAAATGGTATTATGATGAAACCCATTTTGAGATTGCACTTGAAAGAAAACTTGAGGGAAAAGAAGCACAAGACATAAGGTTATTTGATCCTGTGGAAATCAAACTCTTTAATCCATCATATGTTTCATTTATGAAAACAAAGACATTCCCAGCAATAGAAGATGTTCTATGTAAGCGAGATTGTTGCTACTTCATACACATGTTAAGAATTTTGGGGACTGTGTACATGAAGTTTGCACTCAAACAGAGGTTAGAAACCAAACAGCAACCACTAACAGACATTAAAGGCATAACAAGCATGAGAATATTAGAAAACAACAATCTTGAGATCCTGAAGGGCAATCATGTTATGACTACACTGGTCAGCAACATTGACATGCAGAGCCTAGATCAATCCACACTGAAACACATGGTTCATCTCACTATTGAAAGCAAATATGATGATCAGAAAAGTTCAATGAACTATTTTGTTGAGCATATTGTGAACTGTAGAAATGCATTGAGGATCACACCCTTATCAGATCAAGTTAAAGAAGCTGAAAAAGATCAAGCAACTGAAAAGGATGTAGAAGAATACTTGAAGGCAACTGTAGAGGTGCAAAAGAGTGTAGAAGAAGCTGGCCCTTCTCATTCTTAAAGGTTTCTAACATACAAACAGACAAAACAAGCAAACAATCATGTCTAACCTTTCAAACAAACATAACAAATCTGTCCAGCAAACATACATATCAAACAATCAATTAATCATACATGTAATCATACATGCACACATATAACCAATCAATCATACAAGTAAACAGACAATCATGCAATCATCAACAAAGAGATGGCAACATCATTAACAATCACTAACACACACACATTATTTCTAACAAACAAAACATTAGCAAGCAAACATTAAAAAGATGGCAACATCATCCTTAGGGGGAGTATTATTGGACTCAATACGTGCTTTAATGAAATAATGCTTAAAAGCATAATGCTTGCTATAAACAAACATAATGTGTTCTAACATTATCATTAACAATCATAACATTCACTAATCAGTGTTTAAGTTTCTTTTTCAGGATTGTAGATAAAAGAAATTTTGACCAAGTGTTGGCAGCGGATGAAGAACTAGCCGCAGCGGATGTACAAGAGGATGCAGCAGATGAAGATCAAGTCCAAGTGCTCGCAGCGGATGAAGACATCCCATAGCAGATGAGTTACATACAACGGATGCTTGTCCACAGTGGATGTTCATCCACAGCGGATGAACACTCCACAGTGGATGTTCATCCACAGCCGATGAACATCCCATAGCGCACAACAAACAATGCAAACACTTCACAGCGGACATCATCCAATGCACAGCGGACAAGTGATCTGCCTTCCACAGCAGACATCTTAACATCCACAGCGGACAGCTAATCCTCCACAGCGGACAGCTTATAGACTTAGGATTTTTATGTAATTTTCGTTTACATAAGGGTAGTTTAGTAGTTGTATATAGCTCTGTGTATAGTTTATAAATAGCATACTACCCTAATCCTCTGTAAGCTTTTGAACATTTAATACAATCAAGCAGTTATTATCATCCAAGCACTAGTAATCATACAATCACACACAAACATACACAAACTGATATCATAGCATCTATCATGGGTTTCCGCACCATGATTGATGTTTGTTGAATACAAAATATAACAATCTGTTGTTATATCTTGTTTGAGAGATTAAAAAGATCCTTGGGGAAATCAACCTGTGTATGTTCTTATTATTCAAAATATGTTCATATTCAGCCTTCTTCTGTTGATTTCATCAATAATGGCTATCATAGAAGATCACGTCCATCAAATTATTATAATCATGATTATAATTTTTTTGATTAATATGATCACATGCCCAGGAGAAACAAACATGATCAAGGACAAAGATCCTTTGCTACACCTCCACAAAACATTTAAAAGAAAAATAGATTTTCTAAACCAACCAAAAGATTTTCAAAAGCCTAACAAACTCCTTATGTTAAACAAGCTAAAGTTGAGTCACTTGGTTTACAATAAAAAAAATGTTAGAGAAAGAAAACAATTTCAGGAGGTGAATCTGATACATCATCAGATAAAGCAAAATCATATACATACCATCAAGTCACATATAAAGATGCTAATGGACAGCTTAGGACAGTAATGGCCTGGGTTGAAATATCTAACTGATTTGCTAGTGTGATAGGGATGATTATGGAGGCCTGCCAACCAAGAAAAGTTAACAGTGGCTAGTCCCTTCCCATGACAGGAACTTCATCCTGCTCATGATGTTTATGATGCAACTGAGCCAAATGGAGCATAGATTAACCATGATTCAATGTAGGAAATCAATCATTCATAGAAACTATGATGGCAATGTAAGAAACAACCGATGTTTCATTCATTTGCTTCATCTGAGTACAATGCTACATGGACCAACTGTTGATGATCTCTAATGCATTGATAACACACATGCCATTTCTTTATTTTCTCTAAAAACAAAAAAAAATCCTAAAAATTAGAAAACCAAGAAAAGTCCAAAAATATTGTTTTTGAATCTTCTTGCATTTACATGAGAAATGATAGTACACTCATCTACTCTCTTCTACATCTATTTTTTAAAATCAATAAAGACTTACAAGGCTCTGTTTGATATGTCAATAGGCTCACTTGGATTCAAGATAAGCATATCTATGATGAACAAAATCAATATGCATTGTGGACCAAAACCATCTTAGGGTATTGGTAAGTAATGACTTTTGCAAGCATTTGCGTGTGTGGTTACCTAAACACACCATGCTAAAATGGTTTATAAATTTCTCATTGATAAAGGCATCTGTTTCTCCTTTGTCGTATGTAAATAAAGACTTGGAGTAAACATAAGGACAACTTCTATTGTGCTGAGCACAGACCTAGTTGACCTTGCACTAAAAGTGCTGATGCATGCCAAAATGGCAAAGAAAAGAATCCCAATATGGATCAAAGCTAAAAGAATCCCAACAAGGATCAACTTCCAAAGTGAAGTGTAAAACAATCCCAAAGTGGATCATATCATGAGAATTTATACGCTAAGTAGCATGGTTCAAGTTGTAATAAAGTGTAACCTTGCATTTCATGAAGAGGGTTATCCTTCTATACTTCTGAGTGTGGGGTACTCAATTAGCATATCTAATCAAATCTAAACATTATAAATATCACAAAGTGTTGACAATAGATCCTTGCATGATTTTAAGTGGACAAACATACTTACAATTAACTTTGTTCTTTGTCTATGTCTATTCCAACTTTAAACATTCTTAGATGTGGAGGATTTTGGATTAGTATGATCTCATTGCATTCGAAGGATTCATGCTTATAAATATCATAATTTTGAAAAAACCTAAAATTCCAAAAAGATTTGTCACTTTTAGTATTTTTCTTAGTTTTGGCAGATTTACATGTTTTATTGATTTAGGTGTGAAACTTCCATGCAATACCACTAGAGAGAGGATTTAGACTTTTGCAGGTGATGAATTGCACAACATGCTTGAGTTTCTCATTCAGTTCAAGATGTCAAATGAACACTCCTACTTCCTTCAAAGATCTCCTGCCAGTTGCTGAGAACTAAGAATCCTCCTCTTGGTGTCTCATACATAAAAGTTCCTTACCCTCTAAAGCTTTTTTTGAGAGAGAGTATATGTCAAGTCTAAAGATTGTCTGATGCTTCTCTTTTACTTCTGAAGTTGAGAAAAGCTGTTAATATTGCTACCTGTGCAATCCACAGTGTATGCAAATGGGTGCATTTTTGAGTCTTCAAAATAAGACTAGAAGATCAAGCTGATGAAACATCCATTAAGTGCCGAAACAAAGTCTTTATATGCTGAAACAAATCTATTTCTTAATGCCTTTTTCTAAAGCTTCTAAGAAGATGCTACCAAAAAGGGAGAGAAGACTGCATCCAAGATTGCACATCAATCAACAGCCAAGGTTTTGATAATCTTGAGGTTTTGGCAGCATCATCTTAGGGGGAGTATTGTTGTACTATTTGAAGATGATACTTACCAAAACCTAAGTACCGAATCTCATGATGATTACCAAAACCGACATGGTGAAGCTACGCTGAAAATATGATCAAAACGAAGAAAATTGACCAAAGTCAAACTTGGTCAACCGTGGTCAAAGTCAACAGTCAACATCAGCGGTCGTCCCGAAAGACATCAGCACCTGGCAGTTACGCATCAGCAATAGAGAATTTATCACTCTTAGAATGATATTTGTGCAATCATTAGGGCTTAAATGTAATTTTGGTTATTTATGTAAAGAGTATAAATAGACCAAGTGTAGTCATTTATACTCTAAGTAAGCAAGCGTTGCTGAGAATTAGGCTAGTGAGAGAAACAATTAGGTTGAGTGTGTGTGAGAGAATTTTCTTACAAACTCTCTTTGTAATCTCCTAGCATCAACAATACATATGAATGAATGAAATATTTATGAATGTGTTCTTGATTGTTCATCAATCATACATCATCATACATTCAATCTTGCAATAGATCTTCACTTGAAATCATCAATGGGTTTGTGAGATTCCGCATCACAGATCTGATAAACAACAACAATACGATTGCAATATTCGATCTATCATTATCGAATTTCCACATAATCATAAACACACACTGATACCATATCATTAATCATGGGTTTTCGCACATTGATTATTAGGTATTCAATGCATATAACAATTTGTTGTTATATTCTGAGATTTGAAAAGATCCTTGGGGAAACACAATCTGATTATTGTTCTTGTTCTTAAGTTTGTTAATCAGCCTCATTGTGTTTCATCAGGTGGTATAAGAGCCTTGGCTCAAATCAAACACTAATTTTTGATCATCTCCTTCTACACCATGATATCTGTGGTTCATTAGCATCATATGTCTCACCCCGGGCCCAGGTAGAGTGGGATGTCACAGACTAGCAACAACATATGGCAGCAGAAACAAACCATCATAAGAGCACAAAAGGAGAGAAAATCACATGGCATTAATGTTTAAAGAAAAACCGGGCTAGAAGTAGGTCTAGCCACCAATACAAGTACATAATTCATCAGTACAAATTGTTTCCAACAATAACAAATGTATATTGTTCAAACTGTTTTAAAAACAAAACAAGCCAATGCCATGGGTCACGATGCTAGGTCGTCATAAGTCTTCTACAAAAGCCAGACTTTCATCACGGTTTACCTGAAACATGCTCAAAGAAAATTTTGTCAACTAAAAAGTTGGTGAATTCAAGTGCTTAAAGTTTAAACACAAAAGGATTTAATAAAATTCACATTTGATTTAAAAGTCATAGTTTCATTGTTGTGAGTCAGCTGCATTCCTCTCGTCCTCACCAGACACCAATTACAATGGGGAGAACTCCACAGCTGAGGAAGAGGACCAAAATGCTGCTGATAACCCACAGCACAGGGGTTATACTGTTCAATCTCCCTGTGTAGAGGAGGAGGTTAGAACATCTGGTGAGGGCTGCCACTTCTACTGATTCAGCAAATGAACAGGATGAAGTTGGTAACATCTCTAAGACCTCACCAGAGGCAACTGTCGATGAAGGACTCAGTCCTGAGGCAGGAAGTCCCCAGAACCAAGAACAAGGGCACATGCTACAACTGATCTACACTCAGGGCATGTACATCCTGATTCAATCAGGAGGTCAGATGATTCAGCAAAGACTGATGATGACCTGGGCTTTTTCTTTGATGTTTTAGCCCATAACACAATCCTTGAGGCTGAGGTGAGCAGACTCAAAGAACTGCTTGCCAAAATGTCTCAGGATCAAAGTCCATCTGCCCCAATAAACCCACAGATGGCACCTTCATCTGAAGGTTTACCAAACACTCAGCCACTACAGTCACTGAGCCACCAGCCACTGTTTTTGGCACCACCTCTCAGGGACAGAACCCCTCTGAGCAGATGGTTGCTACCTTTCAAAATCCTTACCTCTCATCACTCCCATCATCAATGAGATTGTGCATAAAGCTATTGATGAGAGATTTCCTCAAATCTACAAACACTTGTTGATGATGCTGTGCAAAGGAAGCTTTCCGCCAATCAAACCCCTGAACCCAATGCACCCAAAAGGGGAGTCTAAGGCAGTGAAAGAAGAAAACAAAGAGAGTGGAAAATGAGAAAAACAAAAGAAAGAAAAGGAAAACAGCTGATCACATACAAAAGAAAGAAAAGTGCTGAAACTCAAAAGCCTGATGAAGAGAAATCATTGGAAGATCTAGTCAAAGAAGCTGATGAAGCTCACAGCAGATCAATGGACAGAATAATAGACCAACTCTTCAGACAGGGCTTTGATACAGCTACTTTAGACACTGAGATCAGAGGCTGGAGATTGAAGAGATACAAGAAAAATGGGCCAGTTATAGTGTGATGGAAAGGGAGAGGTTGGAAATAATGATCAGGTTTACTGCAAAATACTTGGGAAGATCATTAATTGAGATTAAATCATGGACCAGAGACAGTATTCTGGCAATAACCCCAGAATCTGTACTTTGAAGAATTCAATAGGGGTTAATTATCGAAGCACTAGATGAAGCAGGTGCTGGGAAGAGAACTGATATGGCCAAGCTTTCCAAAGCCAAACTCACCATAAAAATGCTAGATCAGCCTTCCCAAACTCCCTCTCAAAAACAACCAACCCCACAACTCTCCAAATCAACTCAACCCTCAAAACCAACTCCCTTACCCAAAAACCACCTCAAACCACATCCAGTGATGCACCAGAAGGAGGAGAAGGGTGTTGAGGATGGTAGAAGAAGAAGAAGAAGATGATGAAGAAGATAGTCTGCCAATCTCTGCAGTTCTAAATTACCTGAGCCCAGAAGTCAACAAATGATTACACCAGACTTTCAGAGGCAAATGGTGGAAAGTTAAGATGAAGAAGAAGAACAACAGAAACAACACGATGAGCAACTTTTGAAGATGATTGACAAAGAGTTTCCTCAGTCATCATCTATACAAGCCAGAAAGAAACACGCTCAAAGGCTGTATGCTCTCAGGTATACCTTTCAATATCAAAAGGAGAGAGTAAGGATTTGGCAGACCCAGGGTAGTCTAGAATTCATAAGAAATCCATACCAAGTAGATACAATGGCCAAGTGAGAAAGACCTAGATGCTGCTATTATGATGGCTATTGTAGTCTCACCCTGGGAAACTACTTGAAGACTCAAGAGAGCCTACAAGTAAAGTGAAAACCCTCAAATCTAGGATAACAAAATGGTCAAGAAGGGGTTGTTATACAAGAGGCTTGAAGAGATCAGAAAATGAACTCCATTGTTATTAGAAGGGGAAGCACCCAGATGAACTTTGCTAAGAGAGATAACAAATGTGAGTTGAAAAATGGAAAGCGTTTAAAGTACTTATCAGATACTAGGCCCAGAGTTCTTCTTCGAAGGAGAAGCAGAAGAAACTCACCTAAGGAGGAACAAGTTGTTCTCCTTTGAGGCCTCGTCAGAGAGTCTTATAGGACTCATCAATGGGAAGTAGTTTTCATTGGTTGGGATAACGGCTCGTGTCCAGTTCACCCAAGAAAGAGTCCCTCCATCCTTTGACATTAACATCTACTGAAACCTGTTCCCTGGCCTGTGCTATCCATATCTCTAAAGCTGATCAAGAGAGTATTTCTGCCAAGAATAAGTGGGACATCAAATAAGTTAAAAGGTTTTGGATGCATTGGTTAGGGGGAGTTTGTTGGACCAAAAGAAACAATGAGCCTGATCAGAAAAACCTTTAAGTCCCACGGACATTACAACAACTGAAGTAGTCTGCAACAGCTGAAGACATCAGCTGATAACAAGGTCTGAAGACAAAGTCTGAAGTGAATGAAGAGCTGAAGACAAAAGTCTGAAGACAAGAGCTGAAGACAAAGTCTGAAGTGAAAAAAAAGCTGAAGACAAAGACTGAAGACCAAGTTTCAGATGATTGTCACAACAGCTGAAGAAGACCTCTTCAGTAGTTGTGATGGTTTCCTTTCAGTAGTTGTATTTTCTTTCTGTACTTGTAGTTTCAGTAGTTTTATGTTTCTTTGTGTACTTAGAATACTGAGATGTTCTCAGTTGTTGTGAACATTCTCAGTAGTTTGCTTACTTTCAGTAGTTTGTAATAATTCTGTTAGACGTCACTATCAAGTGACATCAGCAGACGTCACATTCCTTATATATAAGGAATGCTGACTAATTGTAATCGGTGCAGCTTAGGAAAACCTAGCAGCCGCCATACCGAAGCATGTGTGCATGAATGTTATTATCCAATGCAGAAAACCCTATTTATATAACCGTGTACTGTTCCATTGAATATTTATTGTGTTCTTGCTATATTTGCTTAATTCTTGCTCTAATTCCGCTGTGATTAACTCTAATTGATCAAACTTAGATCACTGATCCTAACAAATGGTATCAGAGCAGGTTAATCATTGATCGGTTTAACAATTGATCATTGAAACTGCTATTTTGATATCTATAGTTTGATCGAATTAGCATATGTGCAAGAATTGGTTATAAAGATTGATTTTCTGCTGCTTCTGGTTATTTAAATTGAGTTTCTTCTTGGTTCTTATTGAGTTTGTTGTGTTTTGTGCTAAATCTTTGAAACTTGATTGATTGGTTTGAATCTGAGAATGACTACTCCATCTAATGATCCTCACAATACTGGCTCCTCAACCAAGCCTCCGATGCTGGTTAGGAGTGAGTATAACATATGGCAACGAAGAATGCTCCATCACCTGTCTGTTAACAGTTCAGGTTGTTGGACATCTGTGGTTCACGGTCCACACAAGCCTATGGTGAACAATCCGGAGACCAATCAAATGGTTCCGAAGAAGAAGGAGCAATACTCAGATGAAGATCGTAAACTGTTTGAGATTGATGCTAAAGCCCATGGAATTCTGGCCATGGCACTGCCGAATGAAATCTATTCTGGGCTTATGCATCATGAAACTGCTCATGACCTCTGGAATGCTTTGAAGGAACAATTCGGAGGAACTGATGAGGTCTTAGCAAACAACAGAGAAATCCTCGCCCAACAATATGAGACATTCTCTCATAGGAAGGGTGAGACACTGACTCAACAGTTTGAGCGTTTCTCCTGCTTGATCTCTGAGCTGAAAATGGTCAAGCATGAGTATACTAACAGCCAGATGAACAACAGATTCCTCAGATCACTGCCTGAGAGATGGGACACATACACCATTGTCCTACGCTCCAGTGCAAATCTGGATAGCCTATCTCTCACCCAACTCCATGGGAAATGCTTACATTTGAAAGAGAGATAGAGCAGAAAAGGAAACTGGCATCATCAGGAAAGCTCTCTGATGACTTTGTACCAGGTAACACTGCCTTGGTCGGTCATGAGTCAGAATATGCTGGATCAGAAAGTCATTATGATGAGCATATAGATTTCTCTTCAAACAGTTCTGATCATGCATTTGTTGGTGTTGACAGTCATTCTGGGTGTAATAGTGATAATTTATGCTTTATCATGGATGATTTGCAAGGTATTGCTGATGATGATTTAGAAGAGATGGATATTTTGAGCCAAATGGCCCTGATCAATATCAGATCTCAAAAGTTCTACAAGAGAACTGGTAGGAAATTTCCAGGACTCTCTGGCAAAACCAAAGTTGGTTTTGACAAGAGTAAGTTGAGGTGTCACAAATGCCACAGGCTTGGGCACTTTGCAAGAGAGTGTAGATCAACTGGATCTAACTCTCTGCACCCTTTGTGACCTTTCCAAGCAATAGTTCACAAAAAAGGGCAACATCCTGCTAGTTCTGGTCATCACTCACAACCTCAATCTCCTGCATACTTTGTCCCTCAGGGTCCAATGCCATATCCTTATCCCTGCTATTACATGCCACAGCCAAATCCAGTTCATGTCCCTATAGCACAACAACCTCAAGCCCTACCTGAGCCTCAACCATCTCCATCACAATCTCAACCTCATCACAGCTTCTTCACACCAGGAGTTGTTGACTGGAGCAGCTTACCAGATGATCTTTCTGGTTTCAATGAGCAATTATCTGCTGGTGCTGGTCAACATGGTGGTGAACATCCTTTTGGGAATCTTGCTCTCATGGCCCTGGAGTCTACTGAGGGTTCCTGCTCCGATGCTTCATCTTCACAGGTAACCCAGGTATCTTCTGAGGCTAAAGCCAAGTTATGTTCTGAATCATGCATAGCTGCCTTTGTCTCTATTAGAGAGGCAAATGTAGCTTTAATCAATCAAAATCTTGAGCTTGAGAAAACTATTTCCAAAAGAAAAGATGAGTATGTGTCTGCACTTAATGACAAAGATGATGAGATTTACAAGCTTAAATGCCAACTTAATGATGAAAAGGCTAAGGTAGAGGTCATACTCGAGAACCACAGAAGTCTCAAAGAGACACTTGCAGCTACCCAAGTTGAGTGTGACCGCTGGGTAACATCCTGCAAGGGATTTGAAATGCTTCTCAGCAAGCAAACAGCTTCAAATGTGAAGTTTGGAATAGGTTACAATCATACTGCACCACCTACTGATTTTACTTCAAAATCAATAGTAAAATCTGAAGGTGAAAGTAATTTCCAAACCACATCATCATGTGATTCATCCTCAAATGATAATACAAAATTAGAGGATGAAGTCAGTGTTAAGATCTCAGCAAATCAATTGCCTGATGGTTTAAATGCTGATAAACACATGAAGCTGAGAAATTCAGATGTTGTCCCTCAAAGTACTCCAAGTACTGAAGGGCAAGTCACAACATCTGAAAAGCATTTCAAATCTGATGAAATAAAAGGATTAACAACTGCTGAGGAATCTATCATACGGTCTTTCAGGACGGATAGAGAACAGCTGAAGAACAAGTCTTCAGTTGTTACCGATCCTTCAGTACTTAACACAAGTACTGAAAGGAGGAAAGTACTGAAGATCACACCTTCAGTAGTTTCCACTTCAGCAGTTGATCAATCCAAGATGAAGAATAAGCCATGTGAAATATGTGGTAAATTCAATCATCTATCTGATGAATGCTGGTACAAAAAGGGTTCCAAACTCAACAGAGATAAGCTCATTAAAGAAGAGATAAATAAAATGAAAAATGAGTTTGAAACCAAGTTTGTACCACAGTCATCTCAAACTGATAAACCCAAGGCCTCACCAAAATCCAAAAAGAAGGATGGGGTTTATCAGAAAACAGCTGATAGTGTTTCATGATAAACATCAGACGAAGTCTGTGAATTTCAAGGAGGAAATGGTGGGTCACAGGAACTCATCAAAAACAAGTACTGATGTGTCAAATGAGCTGAAGGCTTTAGCAACAAATCAGACACAACTTGTTATGATGGTTCAGCATTTGTTGGGGAGAGTTAACCAACTAGATGCACCTGTGATCAAACCACTGAAAAGGAAATCCAAGCCCAAATCTAAGAATTCCATTTCAGCACCATCTCCACCTTCATCAGCTGTTAATCATGAGAAACAAGTTATGGTTAAATCTGTTGATGAAAACAGACCCAAAACCAAAAAGGTTTGGGTCTCTAAAGCTAACTAGTTTCTTATGATAAATGCAGGGTTCTTCAGCATGCCAAAGAAGCATCTGGTATGTAGACAGTGGAGGATCTATGCATATGACTGGGAGCAGTTCTCTTCTTAATGACTACTCTCAAGGAAAGAAGGGATTTGTCTCATTTGGAAATGATGCTAAGGGTTACATCATCGGGAAAGGATTTGTGTCAAATGGAGAAATCAGATTTGATGATGTTAACCATGTGGAGAATCTCAAGTATAATCTACTGAGTGTCAGTCAGATGTGTGATAAAGGGCATGTTGCACTTTTCACAAGCCAGAACTGCCGGATTCTGTCTTCCAAAGTTCTGAGGCTGATTGACAAGGTATTGGATGAACATACTCTCCTGAAGGCCAACAGGATAGGAAGAGTATATGCCTTGGATTTGTCAAAGAAGATTGCGTTTAAAAGGTCCTTGCCTGTTCTCCAAGGCCTCTCCTCAGGAATCTAAACTGTGGCATAGAAGGCTGGGTCATGTTAATCTCAAAAACATGAATCAGCTGATCCACAATAGTTTAGTAAGAGGTCTACCAATAAAGGAGTTCTCTGTGATGAAACCTGCACTGCTTGTTTAAAAGGAAAACAACACAAAGTCTCATTCCCTCCTATAGAAGAACCAAAGTCCTGCCTGCTTGCAATTACTGCACATGGATCTCTTTGGTCCTGTGAGAGTAATGAGCATGGCAAAGAAGAAATACTGTCTGGTAATTGTGGATGATTACTCCAGATTTGTATGGACCTTCTTCTTGCATTCAAAGGATGAGGCTGCTCAGACAATTATTAACTTTGTGTTGTATGTTGAGAAGCAGTATTCCCTATCAGTCAAGTGTATAAGAAGTGATAATGGAACTGAATTTAGAAACCATACACTTGATGATTTCTACCTTTCAAAAGGAATCAAGAGGCAGTATAGCATCCCAAGGACTCCAGAACAAAATGGAGTAGTGGAGAGAAAGAACAGGACCCTAATTGAAGCTGCAAGGTCCATGTTGGCTGACTCTGGTTTGCCACTGACCTTTGGGCTGAAGCTGTCAACACAGCATGCTATGTGCAAAATAGAGCTTTAGTGAATCAGAGGTTGATGAAGACTCCTTATGAAGTTCTACATCATTTGGCTCCTCTAATTTCATTCTTCAGAGCATTTGGGTGTCCTTGTTACATTCTCAACACAAAGGATCAACTCCAAAAGTTTGATTCTAAGGTGGATGCAGGGTATTTTGTTGGGTACTCATCCACTTGCAAGGCTTACAGAGTGTTCAACTGTAGAACAAAGATGGTTGAAGAAACCTTGCATGTGAAGTTCAATGAATCTCCTAAGGACAAAATCCCACAAAACCCTGTGGAGTTGTTTGATCTGGACATACTGCAATATGTTCCTTATCAGCCTCCAGCTGTTGCAGATCATGTGAATTCATCACCTTCTGCAGCTAGTCATCCATCTGGTGGTACTGATGTTCATGATGATCCCAGTACTCACCTATTCAAGTTTAGTGATCAACTGCCTGAGTCTACTAAACTTGATGTTCCTGTAGCTTCAGTAGCACCATCCACAACAAATGCTGATGAGATTTCTGAATCCTCTACTTCATTTGACCTGCCATCTAACACTTGGTTTCAAGAATCTGGATCAACATCTGTTGCTGCTGAGCGTGCTACAAACACTTGCACAGATCTCATAGTGTATCCAGAGCTGAAGAATCACCCAACGTCTCAAATCATTGGTGATATCAATGCTGGTGTCTCAACTAGAAGTCAATTGTCCAACTTCTGCTTCTATGCTCTTTCATCAGTCAGCAAGAGCCAAAGAACTATCATATTGCATTAAGAGACAATGGATGGGTTGATGCCATGCAGCTTGAGCTTCTTCAGTTCAAAAAGCAGCAAGTGTGGGAACTGGTCCTCTACCCCCAGGTAAGTGTGCAATAGGCACTAAATGGGTGTTTAGGAATAAAACAGATGAAAATGGGCAAATTGTCAAGAACAAGGCCAGACTGGTTGTCCAGGGGTTTTCACAAGAAGAAGGTATTGATTATGATGAAACCTTTGCCCCTGTAGCCAGACTGGAGGCAATTAGATTGTTCTTAGCCTATGCTGCATTCCACAATCTTAAAGTTTTTCAAATGGATGTCAAAAGTGCATTTTTATATGGTAAAATAAAAGAAGAGGTTTATGTGTGTCAACCACCAGGTTTTGAGGATAATAAACATCCTGATTGGGTGTATAAACTTGATAAGGCTCTTTATGGGTTGAAACAAGCTCCTAGAGCCTGGTATGAAACACTGTCAAATTTCTTCTTCAGAATAATTTCACTAGAGGCTCCATAGATAAAACTTTGTTCATTAAGAAAGTGGGTCAGCATAAGCTCCTTGTTCAAATTATGTTGATGATATTTTTTTGCTTCCTCTGATCCACAGTTGTGTGATGCATTTACAAAGTTGATGCAACAAAAATTCGAAATGAGTGCCATGGGAGAATTACAGTTCTTTCTAGGTTTGCAAATCAAACAAAAGGCTGATGGAACTTTCATTCATCAGTCAAAATACACAAAAAGTCTTTTGGCAAAGTTTGATTTACAACACTGTAAGCCCTGTTCTACTCCCATGTGCAGCACCACACAACTGGATGCAGATCAGAAAGGTAAAGCTGTTGATGAAACACTTTACAGATGTATGATTGGGTCCTTGATGTACTTAACAGCTTCTAGACCAGATATTATGTTTGCAACTTGTGTTTGTGCTAGATTTCAGGCTGCTCCTAAAGAGTCTCATTTGATTGCAGTCAAGAGGATCTTTAGATATCTGCAAGGTACTCAATCTCTAGGTCTTTGGTATTCCACTGGGCACTCTTGCAAATTAGTTGCTTTTTCTGATAGTGACTATGCAGGGTGTAAATTAACTAGAAAATCAACTTCTGGTGGATGTCAATTCCTAGGCAACTGTTGGTTTCTTGGCAGAGTAAGAACAAACATCTGTTGCTACATCCACTGCTGAAGCCGAGTACATTGCTGCTGCAAGTTGTACATCTCAGGTACTCTGGCTTCAGAATCAATTACGATTATGGCATTACAGAGACTAAGACTCCATTACTAATGGATAGTGCTTCAGCTCTTTGTATTGTCAAGAATCCAGTCCAGCACTCTAGGACCAAACATATTGAGATCAGACACCATTTTATTAGGGATTGTTTTGAAAAAGGTCTGATTGATCCAAAGTTTGTTCCTAGTGCTGATGAGCTTGCAGACATATTACTAAGCCTTTGGACAGTTCAACTTTCCAAAACCTAGTGTTAAGGCTTGGTATGCTGCAGCTAGAATAAGTGACAACTACTGATGATCTCAGTCAACAAGTACTGATGAGCATTCGTATACTACTGTCACAAATAAGTACTGAAGTTCTTTTATCCTCAGTAGTTTTCATAACTACTGAAGACTAAATTACTTAAAAGTACTGAAGTACTCATCTGTTGAAAAGAACTGATGTGGTTACAACTACTGCTGTAGTTACAACTGCTGATGTCAGAATAACAGATAAGTACTGATGACCTATGAAACATCTGAAACTCAGACAAAGTCTGATGAAGTGTTGAGGTCAGAATGAAACAGCTGATGAGCTAAGAATTGACGACAACAGCTGATGAGAAATTTTCTCTTCAGTTGTTTCTACAACTGCTGCTTCACTTCAAACAACTGAAGCCAAAACCATGTCTTCAGTAGTTTCACAACTACTGATGACTAATACCAAGTCTTCAGTTGTTACAAACTTCTGAAAGTTAAAAACAGGTCTTCAGTTGTTTTCAAACAAAGATGACAGCACCAACACTTTCAGTCGTTTTTATATCAGCTTTTTCTTACCCTATAAATACCTAAACCTACTTTCAGACGTTTCATTAGCCGTTTTCCGTCC
Source organism: Flaveria sonorensis (assembly GCA_025506505.1). Lineage (NCBI taxonomy): Eukaryota > Viridiplantae > Streptophyta > Magnoliopsida > Asterales > Asteraceae > Flaveria > Flaveria sonorensis. The sequence goes on along the minus strand of CM046432.1, from coordinate 31,361,363 downwards.
TTCACTCTCTCAACAATGGCGACCATGAAACTCAAACCCAGACACAACTGTGTTGCCTACCTCTCGAAATCGGCCTTCTGGAACAAATTTGATAACGCCATCGATCTTATGGTAGATTCCCAGTACCGAACCGCGTTTCTTCTGAATCCTACCATATACCCGATTCCCTAAGCCAGTTCTGGACCAACGTCTCTGTGCAAACTAGTGAGAATGATAGCCAAATCACTCTCCAGTCGTTGGTCAACCAGAAACAGGTGGTCATCACTCCGGACATCATTCGACAAACCCTAGATCTACATGATGCCACCTGTGTCACAGAATACCCGAAAGGCACAAACGATATGTCTTTCATCAACACGGGTATGAAGGAGACTTAAGTGCTACCACCATTCTGAAGAAGCACTTCCATGATGCTGAACGTCTTATATTCCACATGGTGAATGTCTGCCTTGCACCAAAAACCTCCTCATGGGATCAAATGTCTTCCCGATGGCAACAGGTATTATACTCTATCTTTGAACGACAAACTTTAATTTTTCTGAGATAGTGTTTATGGAACTAAAGGATCTGGCCTTGAAACCTGTGGCAAACAGATGGATATTATATCCCAGGTTTCTCATGGCCATAATTTTAACACAGCTAAAATCAGACGGCCTTGTTGGCCTTGGAGTCCCTGCTCCGGCTGTATTGCCTGAAGTATACTCCAGGCACAACTCTGACCCTACAATGAAAGGGGCTGCCCGGCTGCTCAAACCCAAGCAGCGGGAACCCACAGCCTCCACTTCCAGATCCAAAGTCCCCACCAAACCCAAAACCAAAAAGCCCAAAAAGGCTACTCAGGGAGATGAGTCCCCTGAGGATGCCCCTGTAACACCAATACAGGAAACACTTACTGGTTCTAACCCCCCAGTAGTGTCAAAGACTCCACAGCCCCCTAGCGCTCAGGCATCCTCTCAACAGGATCCTGATGCAACCATAATTGGGGATACCACAATGCTGGAACCTATCTCAATTGAGAAGGTTACCATTGAAGAGCACCAGTCACCCGGGTGCAATCTGCTTCAAACCTATCTCCAAATGCAACCGCCCCTCAAAGCCCAACATTTTTGTTGCACAAGTGTTGAGTCAGCTGCATTCCTCTCCTCCTCCCCCAGACACCAATTACAATGGGGAGAACCTCAACAGCTGAGGAAGAGGACCAAAATGCTGCTGATAACCCACAGCACAGGGGTTATAATGTTCAATCTCCCCGTGTAGAGGAGGAGGTTAGAACATCTGGTGAGGCTGCCACTTCTACTGATTCAGCAAATGAACAGGATGAAGTTGGTAACATCTCTAAGACCTCACCAGAGGCAACTGCCGATGAAGGACTCAGTCCTGAGGCAGGAAGTCCCCAGAACCAAGAACAAGGGGCACATGCTACAACTGATCTACACTCAGGGCATGTACATCCTGATTCAATCAGGAGGTCAGATGATTCAGCAAAGACTGATGATGACCTGGGCTTTTTCTTTGATGTTTTAGCCCATAACACAATCCTTGAGGCTGAGGTGAGCAGACTCAAAGAACTGCTTGCCAAAATGTCTCAGGATCAAAGTCCATCTGCCCCAATAAACCCACAGATGGCACCTTCATCTGAAGGTTTACCAAACACTCAGCCACTACACTCAACTGAGCCACCAGCCACTGTTTTGGCACCACCTCTCAGGGACAGAACCCCTCTGAGCAGATGGTTGCTACATTTCAAAATTCCTTACCTCTCATCACTCCCATCATCAATGAGATTGTGCATAAAGCCATTGATGAGGATTTCCTCAAATCTACAAACACTTGTTGATGATGCTGTGCAAAGGAAGCTTTCTGCCATTCAAACCCCTGAACCCAATGCACCCAAAAAGGGGGAGTCTAAGGCAGTGAAAGAAAGAAAAGAAAGAGAGTGGAAATGAGAAACAACAAGAGAAAAGAAAAGGAAAAAACAGCTGATCACATACAAAGAAAGAAAAGTGCTGAAACTCAAAAGCCTGATGAAGAGAAATCATTGGAAGATCTGATTAAAGAAGCTGATGAAGCTCACAGCAGATCAATGGACAGAATAATAGACCAACTCTTCAGACAGGGCTTTGATACAGCCACATTAGACACTGAGATCAGAAGGCTGGAGATTGAAGAGATACAAGAAAATGGGCCAGTTATAGTGTGATGGAAAGGGAGAGGTTGGAAGATAATGATCAGGTTTACTGCAAAATACTTGGGAAGATCATTAATTGAGATTAAATCATGGACCAGAGACAGTATTCTGGCAATAACCACCAGAATCTGTACTTCTGAAGCATTCAATAAGGGGTTAATTATCGAAGCACTAGATGAAGCAGGTGCTGGGAAGAGAACTGATATGGCCAAGCTTTCCAAAGCCAAACTCACCATAAAAATGCTAGATCAGCCTTCCAAACTCCCTCTCAAAAACAACCAACCCCACAACTCTCCAAATCAACTCAACCCTCAAAACCAACTCCCTTACCCCAAAAACCACCTCAAACCACATCCAGTGATGCACCCAGAAGGAGGAGAAGGGTGTTGAGGATGGTAGAAGAAGAAGAAGAAGATGATGAAGAAGATAGTCTGCCAATCTCTGCTGTTCTAAAATTACCTGAGCCCAGAAGTCAACAAATGATCACACCAGACTTTCAGAGGCAAATGGTGAAAGTTAAGATTGAAGAAGAAGAACAGCAGAAACAGCACGATGAGCAACTTTTGAAGATGATTGACAAAGAGTTTCCTCAGTCATCATCTATACAAGCCATGAAGAAACACGCTCAAAGGCTGTATGCTCTCAGGTATACCTTTCAATATCAAAAGGAGAGAGTAAGGATTTGGCCAGACCCCAGGGTTAGTTCTAGAATTCATAAGAAATCCATACCAAGTAGATACAATGGCCAAGTGAGAAAGACCATAGATGCTGCTATTATGTTGGCCATTGTAGTCTCACCCTGGGAAATACTTGAAGACTTCAAGAGAGCCTACAAGTCAAAGATGACCCCTCAAACTCTAATGGAGAACAAAATGGTCAAGAAGGGGTTGTTATACAAGAGGCTTGAAGAGATCAAGAAAAATGAACTCCAGTTGTTATTAGAAGGGACTCACCCAGATGAATTTGCTTACAGAGAGATAACAACTGTTGAGTTGAAAAATGGAAAGACGATAAAGTACTATCAGAGTACTATGGCCCAGAGTTCTTCTTCGAAGGAGAAGCAGAAGAACTCACTAAGGAGGAACAAGTTGTTCTCCTTGAGGCCTACGTCAGAGAGTCTTATAGACTCATCAATGGGAAGTAGGTTTCATGGTTGGGATAACGGCTCTGTGTCCAGTTCCCCAAGACAGAGTTCCCTTCCATCCTTTGACATTCACATCTACTGAAACCTGTTCCCTGGCCTGTGCTTATCCGATATCTCTAAAGCTGATCAAGAGAGTATTTCTGCCAAGAATAAGTGGGACCTCAATAAGCTTAAAGGTTTTGGCTGCATTGGTTCAGGGGGAGTTTGTTGGACCAAAAGAACCAATGAGCCTGATCAGAAAAACCTTTAAGTCCCACGGACATTACAACAACTGAAGTAGTCTGCAACAGCTGAAGACATCAGCTGATAACAAGGTCTGAAGACAAAGTCTGAAGTGTGAAAGAGCTGAAGACAAAGTCTGAAAGACAAGAGCTGAAGACAAAGTCTGAAGTGAAGAAGAGCTGAAGACAAAGACTGAAGACCAAGTTTCAGATGATTGTCACAACAGCTGAAGAAGACCTCTTCAGTAGTTGTGGGTTTCCTTTCAGTAGTTGTATTTCTTTTCTGTACTTGTAGTTTCAGTAGTTTTATGTTTCTTCGTGTACTTAGAATACTAGAGATGTTCTCAGTTGTTGTGAACATTCTCAGTAGTTTGCTTACTTTCAGTAGTTTGTAATAATTCTGTTAGACGTCACTATCAAGTGACATCAGCAGACGTCACATTCCTTATATAAGGAATGCTGACCTAATTGTAATCGGTGCAGCTTAGGAAAACCTAGCAGCCGCCATACCGAAGCATGTGTGCATGAATGTTATTATCCCTTTGCAGAAAACCCTATTCTATATAACCGTGTACTGTTCCATTGAATATTTATTGTGTTCTTGCTATATTTGCTTAATTCTTGCTCTAATTCCGCTGTGATTCAACTCTAATTGATCAAACTTAGATCACTGATCCTAACAAGTCT